>JAYWVB010000047.1:0-271493 GCA_039881045.1 Chaetomium olivaceum | reverse complement strand
GATTCTCGCTCGACTGGTACCTTGGGTGGCTACCTTCGACTCTCCACTGCTGTAACGTCAAAGTATATGGCGCTTACGTGTCACCACGTTCTGAGAGGTACGTTCCTTCGGCCAATACCCCCAAGTCACGCTTATTCTGACCGTATAAGGTGATCGAGCGCCGATTTCCCCGTCCCAGGAACCATGCCATGCCGTCTCATGCCCTTCTTCTCAAGATATGGGTGTTTAGAGGACAACCATTCAGGAAGGGATTCAATCCACAGAGAGTGCCCCAATCTCGCACTTCTTCGCATCAGGGAACAGGCTGGCACCCTTAGCCAGAATGGGAGAGAAGCTCTCCATTCGAGCGACGTGGAGCTGAAACATAATGAAGAGAAGCGCGAGAAAATGACCGACTTTCAGAATCACTTCGGCTACATTTATTGCACATCGGGAGCGGGTGTGACAGACGAATGGATCACGAACTGGGGTTTGGTCGAGTTGGCGCAAGAGAGGGTTCCATCCGTCGAGGACTTCTCAAGTGTAAGTCTTTATTTATGGAATATGAACTCGTATTTTCTCACATATTTTACAGGCACTTAGTTTCAAGGTAATCCAAGAGCTTAGGAAGAGTCGCTACAAGGCAGGGTCTCTTACAGTTCTTGGAGGCATCGTGTCGTTGGAGGAATTGGCCGCCACCTCGTCGGCCGGGCTGGAGGATTTCCACCGCAAGCATGTGGTTTTCAAATGTGGGCGAACAACGGGGAAAACATGTGGAGTATTAAACTCCATCGCCTCGAGCGTTCAGATGAGTTCCGGCGACAATGTCCCGGTTGTGGGCAGAACTTTACTTGTTTTTGCCTTTCCCGGTAGCACCAAAGGCGACGCCGGCAGCCTGGTGTTTGACTACAGGGGGAAGGTCCTCGGTATTTATGTCGGAGGACAAAACGAAGATCTTAAGTACCCCGACGACAACGTTGTTCCGCGCATCACCGGCCGTCCTGTTACCGGGATTCACTTCATCTCGCCAATTGGCCCAACCATGGATGGGATCCGGGCCGCGGTACGTAACGACCCAGCCTTTGGCGGTCTGGATGTCAACGTCGAGTTTCTCTGGGGTTCGCCTTGGTAGGCTCGTCACTCGCCTTTTATTACACTATTCGCAGATGGAGAATCACGGACGCGAAGAAATGGCAAGAGGGCGAACCGTCGTAGGGACATGATGATCTCTTCAGGGGCCGTGTACCCACCGAGAGGAGGAGTAATGGATTAGTAGCCTGACATCGAGGGGGCATCAGGGACTGGACCATAAACGTACATTAGCAACACCTTTGTTTAGCTGCGGATTTGAGATAGTCTATCAAGCAAGTCTAACAAGCTGACATCATCTTATATTCTTTAATCCGGGGTTGGAAGGCCGGGGTTGTTTGTTCCGCCGAGGTTCGGTCGAAGCCGCATGGTAGACTCTCGGCCTCTGGGGTCAAACGCGAGAGTCCGGCAAAGACTTGGCATGTCCGTTTGTTCCGCCGAGATATCGGTCGAAACCGTGGACAAAGCATGCTTCACTCGGGTATAAGTAAACAACCTAGAGCCGTTGATTGCACACTTTCTCTCCACCAACAATTCGAACACACCTATTTCGGACTTACTCTCACCTAGATCCAGACGACAAGATGGTCAAGATTGTTATCGCCGGCGGCTCTGGCAGTGAGTCGTTTTCTCCTTGACAATCTTGGTCATAAGGTAATAACATATCTTTTGCAGACGTTGGCCAAGAGATCATTGACGTGCTCGCCGCAACGAAGAAGCATGAAATTTTGCTCTTATCTCGAAAGGTTCGAATTCTTCCAGCATGCTTTTCACCAGATTTACTGACTTGGACTGGCTTGTAGGATGCTCCCGCAGAGAAGCTTCCACCTGGTGTGGCCTGGATCAAGACGAACTACGAGAATCCAAAGCAGCTTGATGAAATCATGAGGGGAGTCCACACGGTTCTCTCGTTCATCACGGCGCATATGGACCCGGGCAGTGTGGCACAGAAGGGCCTGATCGACGCCGCCGTTCGGGCTGGTGTGAAACGCTTTGCGCCGAGCGAATGGGCCGCGTGAGTCTTATGTTTTACACAATCCCTATGGCAACGTTACTCACTCGGAAACTGCAGTTCCAAATTCGATCATATGCCCTGGAACGAAGGCAAAGCCAGGATCCGCGACTACCTCAAGGAGTTAAACAAGGACAAGAAGGTGGGTTCTCTCAAGATAAGATATGCGATCAGATTCCATCTGAAAATGCTGACGCTCTCGATCAGGTCCTCGAGTACACGATTTTCGTGGCGGGGTTGTTCACCAGCTACCTCACCCATCCGTACAACTCGACCAAGCACATCCACCCAATGCAGACCCCCTTCGATTTTGGCAAGCGCCGACTTCTCATGGTGGAAGGCAGCGACAACGCCCGTATTACCCTTACCACGGTCACGGATATTGCCAATGTTGTGGCCAAAGCTGTTGAGTACGACGGCGAGTGGCCAGTTGTTGGAGGCATCAGGGGCGACGACCTGACGATGGGGGAGGTTATCAAGATGGGCGAGAGAATCCGCGGTGAGTCTATCGCTGCTATCCAGTTTATCGCCAACTTCTAACTTGAAATACCCAGGTCCATTCAACGTCGAGAGAATGAAGGCGGAGGACCTCAGAGCTGGGGTGGTGAAGTCGACTTGGCTCCCCACGCCCGACCATCCGTCCTTCACGCCTGAGCAAATCGCCGAGTTTACCGAGTATATGACGGCCGGGATGCTGCTTGGCATTTCGGCCAGCGCCTTGAGTGTTTCAGATGAGTGGAATCAGCTGTTGCCGGACTACAAGTTCACCAAAGCGGAGGACTTCCTGGCTGAGTTTTGGCGTGGTAAGCCGTAGAGGACGAGAAGGATAGGGCAAAGGTGCAGCTCTATTATATTGTAATGTTCAACATGTTGTAAAGATTGGCTAGGCGCCCTCTGGAACAGGCGCTGGCAGAAATGGTGAAGGGGACCCAGCGACAGCGACGATGCGGACTCAGCGAAAACCATTGTAGCTTACACGGCACAGACTTCTGGCCGTCGGCCACCGAGATGATGCGAAGGTTGGGGGTTCTCGGTACGAATAAACAACCACTGCCTTCTCTCTCCGCCGTAATTCTCGCAAGTATATGCTGTCCGATGTCGAACCCAGCCACCCTGCCAACGCCAGCCCTCATGTAATTACCACTACCTTCGGTGGCACAAGCAACTATCAGAAAGTAATGTGCTCTTCTCTCGATAGGCGTCATACTCCCGCTTATAGGGACCTCACGCCTGAACGGCGCACCTCCGGTCCCGCCACCCATAAGTCCCCAGGTTCTCGTTGTTGTTAACAGCTATCTCAGAATTATCCACTCCGTAATCATGAGTAGGCTCTTGAGTAAACGTGCGCGCTACGTCAGTTAGCCTATATCCCGCGGCCGTGGGGTTATTACAACTGATGATGACGTTCGCCTCGTCTAAAGCACCTTCCTTGGTGGGTTACCTTGCAAGTAAATTCCATTTCTCATGAGTAAGCAGCTTATAGCTTTGCCTTACACTAACTGAATGGTCAAAATGGGGTACGTCCTTGAACCTACGGTATGTTCCTCAGCCTCCATGTTATCCAGCTTCTTCACTGCCTCCCCATCCATCAAGCCAGGGACATGCATAGGTGAGACAACTTGGTAATTCTTGGCGCTATCAGTAGGCCGAAGAATCACAGGATAGGCACACCCAAAGAGAACCCACAGCTCGTCCACGTCGGAACGCACATCGGCGTCAACAAGACGACCCCAACCGTGGCCGCTTCGGAGCCTAGCAGCACGCCGTCCGATCAAGCCACCAATTATGCCCCTGACCGCCCACTTCTTGTCGTCAGTTTGATATCCCAAGGATCCAGCCGTCTCGGCGGCCTCACGAAGGCTAATTTCCGTGTTGGCGCGAGCGACGCTCTCGAGACGCGCCAGGACGCCCTTCTTAACCTTTATCCAATCGGTGTCGCTCTCGTCCCTGGCCTCGTCCTCGGCGAGGTTGTCTGTTTGAGCGATTACGCGCAGCCGGTTGAGAGCCGATGCAAGGGGCTCTGTATCGTGAAAAGGTCCGTCCGTAGCCGCGTCAATGACGCTGATGCGGATGCCTCTGACGGAGAGAATCCTACCATTGTTCGAAAGCCGAGTAGTTGAGATACAGAGACGGCCGCCAGCGCGAGGCCTCTCGTCCATGAAGATGGCGCCTCGGACAATTTCAGACATGCGCGGCCAGTTGGGCAGCCACGAGGGGAACGCCTCATCGACGACCTGAGACGGAGGAGCAGCCACTGAGCCCCCTGAGTCAGGGGCTAGCCGACAGTGAATCAGAAAATTGATGTTGTCGTGCTTTTCGATGCAGAACCTGGCGACCTGCGCATACACCTCTACTAGGCTATTCCGGTAGTCAACCGCGATATCACCCTCGCCGACATCGAGGCAGAGACCCAACAGCCCGTAAAGACCGTCCCGGGGCTCCGTGGCCTTCATTTGCCCGTACTGCAGCAGGTTCCCAAGAAGCGTACCCCACCCGGAAAATCCATGGCTCCCTTTGCTGTCCTTCAAGTCCCTCTCTTTGCCGTGGTGGAGTTTCCGAAGTTGATAAATATCCCTCGACGGGGCATCAAATCCAAAAACAGTCTTGGCGTGAGCCTCCTCGTACGCTTTTACGGTAGCAACATCGTTAGAACTATATCCGAACGCACGGGCTCTAGCATGGATCATGCTAAAGGCGATGATGGCGTCTCCGGGGATTTCAACGCCGTGCCGACAATGGATGGTGAACTTGGGGGGCAGGACCAGCTCCTGCTGTACCCAGAGTCGATTCCAGTACTGGTTCCTCAGGATGTCTGCCACCGGATTCCAAAAGCCTGACATTAAGTCGTCAATGGTGACGAGCTTCGCCGCGTCCGTGAGGTGCACGTTCTCTATGTTAACCGAGGCAAACGACATGAGTTTCCGGATGCTGGGATGGCCTGGGTCAACCGTCTGGTCCAGCCAAGACCGGACCTGCTGGGGCTTGCTGTAGATGGAATGCATTAGCCGGACTTGATAGTTCCGCTCGGGAATATCGGCCTGGTTGATGCAAATGGCGTCGATCCAGATGACCAGCTCCTCTGCCGTGCGCCGCAGGTCGTGGAGCGCAGCGTGGAGGTTTGTTGCCACACCGAGCTGTTTATCGTCGTCTACAATGATGGCGGCTGTCGGTGTAGGATCGCCCCATGTGTAGGAAAGCGCGTCGAACCGAAGCCCATCTTGCAGAATGTGATGCGTGACTTTGCCTCGAATGGGATCTGAGCCCGCCCCCGGAAGGAGGACAAAGAGTCGCACTTCAGGCGGTGTTTTCTGCAGCGCTCGGTATGAATACACCTGGCCATCGGCGGTCGGTGTCGTGGAAGCCATCGGGACAGCTGGAGTTTATTGTCGAGCAACCCGTTGATGGTGATGGGGTTCTCGATCCCTGAGAGCAGTCAAAATGGAGAGTCAGGGGGGATCGATCATATTGTGAGGGGTTAGCGGCAGCACTGCCACCCCGACCAGGCACCTGTATTCCACCAACCACTCGTGGGTCGCTCACACTCTGTGGTGATAACCCCATTGGTAAGCTTTTCCACCTTACCGAAAAAATTGTAATGTCTTTGAGAATAGACAGCTAGGTAGACCGGCGATGGCGGCTAGTAATGGACGCGCCATTTATGTACCGCCCATGTATTCAGTACTTGCTGTTGCACAGTGTCAGTGGGAGATATCCAATACCGAGCGGTGACCTCCCGGGTTTTATACAAATGTGAACATCTTGCGACTGTATACCAGCCACCCACTGCATTCTTCGTCTTCTATTTCGTTTCCGGTCCACGTCGCATATCCCTTTCTATTTTAAACCTCTTTGTCGCGTATAATGGCAACTTCAAGCTCGATAATAGATGAAGGGCCTATGCCCAAGAAAATGCACTTTGTCATTGTAGGTTTGAAAATCACGACCTAGAATGATCGCGTGCTAACGCATTAGCAATACTTAGGTCGGCGGATCTCTAGGAGGCTTGGCCACCGGTATTGCCCTGAAGGCGTTGGGTCACGATACGACCATCATGGAACGCAGCACGGCGCCCTTGCTCCATGACCAAGGGGCCGGGATTGTGGTGGGCGGTCACTCCCTTGAGTTCCTCGAAAGATATAACCGCTGCCGGCGACAGGTGGCTGTTGGCTCTGAGAGGCGGCAGTATCTCGACAAGGAGGGTAACATTGTCCACACTGTGAGCGCGCGCCAGAAGATGAGCTCGTGGGACTTGATCTATTTCCTCTTGCGTGCCAACTACGACGGCATAGCCAGCCCTTACTGCGGTGACATACCGCCCCCTGACCCTCGGCACGGCATGGCCGTCCATCTCCACGACCGCACCGTCACGACCGTAGTAGAAGATGGCGACGGCGTCCGAGTAACCTGGAAATGCACGAGCGACCCTTCACTCACCGGCACCCTGACAGCCGACCGTCTCATCGGCGCCGACGGCCCCAGCTCCTCCATACGCTCCCTGTTTGTGCCCAGCGTGGAGCGAACATACGCAGGTTACTGTGCTCTGCGCGGCACCACACCCGAGCGCGAAGTCAGCGCCGAGACCCACGCGACCTTCGCAGACCGCTTCACCTTCTACCACGCCCCCGGCATCCAGATCCTCGCCTACCTGATTCCGGGCTTACACGGGACCGTCGAGCCGGGCCAGCGGCTCATCAACTTTGTGTACTACACAAACTTCCCTGCGGGCTCCCCCGAGCTGGACAGAATCCTCACGGACCGCCACGGCCGGCGACACCGCATCACCATGCCGCCGGGCTTGACGGACCCAGCGGCGTGGAAGCACCAGCAGGCCCTGGCGCGGGCGCGGCTACCCCCGCAGTTCGCCGAGGTCGTGTGCAAGGCCGAGCGGCCGTTCGTGCAGGCGGTGACCGACATCCTCAGCCCCGGCAACGAGTTCCTCGGCGGGAAGGTGGTGCTGGTCGGGGATGCGCTGGCTGGGTTCCGCCCGCACACGGTCGCGTCGACGTCGCAGGCGGCGTTCGACGCTATGTGCTACGCCGACTACGTCGCGGGAAAGGTGGGGAGGGACGAGTGGCTGCGGCAGATATGGGCTACGCACGGTTTGTCCAGAGACGGGGCGTCGAAATGGGGGAGCGCAGTCAGCACCAGCGGCTATCGCTGGAAGAATATGTTCACGACCGGGATGAGGCTTCAGTGCCCATCCGGCCGAAGGACTTTCCCGAGTGGGCTACTGCTATACCTTAGACGTAGACTACAAGACCAGCTTGAAGCCGGGTTCTCTATCGTCGCCATAGCCAATGTACTTGTCGTATTTTCCTTGAGCTTTGTCCTTGTTGATCTTGATGCAGACAAGAACATTGCTCAAGATGCTGTTTCCGAGTCAGTGGTAGCTTACGAAATGGTGTCAGGGATGAACACAAACAAGAACCATCCCGCAACCAAGAGACCCAAAATAATGGTGTGGCCTCGATGGAAAACAGGGCCGTCCGCATCGGGGTAGAGGAAGACCGACAGGATCCCTCCGCAGTTCGCAATGGCAAGCTGGAGCGCCGCGGCCGTCGCGCGCTTATAGTGGCTGGCCGAGTTGTTGGAGAGCCAGGCCAGCACGGGCGGGACGCTGCTGTAGATGCCGGCGGCCATCATCATGGTCATGCCGTACTTGACCCTGGGGTGGTCTCCGTCGAGGTTCGCAATCACGGCGTAGCCGATGATGGCGATGGGCATGGTGCAGAGCATCACGATGCCTCGGAGCTTGAGACGGTCCGAAACAAAGGCGACGGCGAGCGTCATACAGGCCGCAATGGCATACGGCGGGACAGTCATTAGTTGGGCCTCGTGGGCAGTGTATCCAAGGCTGACGATGATGGTTGGGAGGAACACCCCAATGGAATAGATTGCGGAGAGAAGACCAAAGTAGGCGCAGGCCGTTAGCCAGGTTGATGGGTACAAGAAGGCCCGGCGGACTTCGGCCAGGGAGAACGTCTCGTGCGCTTCGCTGTTGCCCGTCCCATGTTCAACTCCGGCTTGCCTTGTAATGGCGAGATCTCGCTCTTCATTCGTCAAAAAGTTGGCTGAACCCAACGTGTTCGGTAGCATGTAGTACGTGAAAACCGCACAGAGTATCGTCTGCTGTTGGTCAGGTTTGCTGGGGTCTTGAAAATTATCAGCACAGTAATACTCACGAACAAGCCTTCGATGACAAAGATCCAGCGCCACGCCGTGAGACCGCCACGATCACCAATGGCACCCATGGCACGGGCCAAAAGTCCCCCAAACCCGCTGGAGAAAGACGTAGACGTGTAAAGAACGCCGATCCGGAGGGCAAGTTCCGATCGAGTGTAGATGGTGGTCAAATAGAGGACCATTCCGGGGAACAGCCCACCCTCGGTCAAACCCAAAAGGGCACGTAGATGATAAACTGGTCGAAATTGTGCACGAAGCCCAGACACAGACAAAAAAGACCCCAGAGAAAGGTCATCAGAGAGATCCATATCCTGGGCGTGACTTTTTTGAGAACCAGATTGCTGGGAATCTCGGCTGCAATGTAGAGGGGGTAGAAGGCGGCCAGCCCCTGCTGATACTGGAGCGATGACAGCCCAAGCTCCTTGTCCATGCCGTACACCTTTGCGTTACCGACGTTGGTACGGTCCAGGAACGAGCACAGGACGAGAAGGACGAAGACGGGCAAGATCCTGTTTCGATCAAGTGAGCTGCGTGTGTTATGATATGTCGTTCAGGGGGGGAAAGACACACCTGGTGTCCAACTTCCGGAGCAGCTTGCGTGTCAAATCCTTTGCTTTGAGGTCATCTTCAACGGCTCCCACCCATGTCACGGGGTCCCGTCCTTTCTCGTCCATCGTTTTCTTCGGCTCCATGCCCAAAGACGCGTTGGAAAAGGTTGTATGACGTCTGTCGTTAGTAATTGTTCCTCGCAATCTTTACAAGATCGTCACATTTCTTCAAGATAATCCCTATCCAGGCACAGCAGAGCAGGGTACCTGTAGATATGTAATTCCTTGTCCTACATACTTGCGATAACGCTGGCTTACACAGTGTCAGCACAGGGCAAGAGAACCAATGCTGTGCTACGCCAACCCCGCACGATAGATTGGTTGCACAAATGGCAATTCAGGGAGACGGGAGACTTGTACCGCGCATATCGACGGATAGGTAGCATAAGCCGACAGAAGGGCCGGCAGTTCTACTATATCCACTTACAAAAGTACCATCTTCTCGGAGTTTACGGAACTAGGCGACGCACTGCGAGATAGCCGAAAGTGTGGAAATATAAGGCAGGGGGGGCTAGAGAATCCGGCTACGTGTACTGAAATCTTGTACGCTTCCCAACCTAGAGGAGCAGTTCTAATCTCCGCCAAGCACGTTCGTGGTGGCCTATGCAACGGTCCTATCTTAGATCATGCCTTCAATCATCAATGCCAATTTCCTGGGCGTCCTCTCAAGTGTCCCATGGTCAGTGTAGGTCACGCGGAACCTGACGTCGTACCCCAGGCCCCATTCTAAAGACAAGGTCGGTATCAGCAAGTACAAGACGGGCAGAAGAACTCACCCAGGTTATCCATCAGCGACCGGACAAAGGGTCCGGCGACCTTTACACCGTCCTGTGCTGCCCCAATCATAGCGTCCAAGTGATCCGAGAAGTACCATTGGCGATATGGATGGAAGCGAGCCATGCCACTTGAGCGCTGCTGCGGTTGTCTAGGAAGCCATGACGTTGGAGATGCGTTTGGAGTGACGTGCAGACGACTGGGGCTTGGAAAAGTAACGAGCAGATGGTGGCTTGTTGGTGCAGGTGAGATGTGCAGAACGTGTCTTGAAGGGAGCCAGCAGTGGTCCTTTATAGAGAAGAAGCAACGCACAAGCCGGCAGGAATCTCGAGCTAGTCCACGGGGACCTTTGGGCTAGGACAGACCCGCCGATATAATGTTTCATGACGCATGGGCGACTAACATAATTATCAGGTATATTACGCTCCAGATCTAATTAACGACCTATCATTACTTGCGCCGGCCACTGTAAAGTCTATCCCTTAATGGTCAAGTACTACGCCGACCGGGCTTCGATGCCGGGCACCCTGATCATCGCGGAAGCAACCGCTGTCTCCCACCTTGAAGAGGGACAGGACAACACCCTGGGTTTTGTCAGCGATTGCCAGGTCGTGGCATGGAAAGACATCATTGATGCCGTCCACGATAAGGGGTCGTTCTACTTCCAACAAGTCTGGGGCATGGGCCGCGCTTCTTTCCCCGAGTTCATGAAGAAGAAGGGCCTGAAATACCGATCCAGCAGCGCCACCCCTATAGAAGACGTCGGCGCCAGCCGTGTCGCCCTCCGCCTATCCCCCTACGCGGCTTTCCAGGGCTCCGAGAAGAACGACATCTACGGCCAATATTTTTACCTCGTTCAACGAGCTGAAGAAGGTGCCGTCGTCCCGCTCGCTTACCTGTCTCTCGTGGAGGCAACCGGAGACCCGGGTGCCATGATCTTCGGAGGCAAGGTGGTTAACCAAGACAAGACCCTGGACTTCATCTTTGAAGCCTGGGATAACTTCTTCCCGGTGATCGTCGCGGGAGGCTACCAGGCTGAAACAGCGGCTTGGGCTCTGGAGGAGCACTACAAGAATTGGGACACCCTGGTTGCCTTTGGCCGCCATTTCCTGGCGAACTCGGACTTGGTCTTCCGGATCAGCACGGGCTTGAGCTGAACAAGTACTAGCGATCTACCTGCCCAAGAACGAGTTCGGCTACAACGGCTACCCGTTCAGCAAAGAGTTTCTAGCTGCACACGGGGAGGCATAGAGTGGGCATACCTATCTATAGGAAGTCTCGTTTTGTTGGCAAGGCTTGTGTAGTAGGCTTGGAGTTATGTATGCTTTTCTTCTTCTCCATAGCCTGAGTCAATAGATTGCCCGTACAGTTAAATGATATTGCAAGCTTCACGTTCTTGACGGCAAAATCTCAATAACATCCAGATTTGAACATGGGTATTTTCATATCACCCAGTGAAGCTGGAACAGGGCCTCTCTCCGCTGTGACCTCTCTGCGAACCGAGCTAAGTAGATGCTGACTAAAACGTCCTTCGTCCGCCGAGACTCGGCGGAATCCTTTAAGTTTCAACTCTCATCCTCACGCCACCCCTAAATTCATTTCAGCGGTGAGCTTTCCCACCGCGTCGCAGCCCCTTTTCAGCTGACCTCCATCCATCCGTGACTTTCCACCGTCATCAATGTGCTTCTGAGCCGGGGATGACGGGCACAACCTCTCCTATCCACGGATCACCCGACCCCCTCTTAACAGAACATGAAGCCGAACGGCCGAGGAAGAAGGTCCGGAAAGGTACGAGAAGTTGCTGGGAGTGTAAGCGGCGAAAGGTCCGGTGCGTGTTTGCAGCGCCTGTGGACACTGTTTGCAACCCCTGTAAGCGCCGCGGAACGGCATGTGTGAGCCAGGAATTGCCCGATGTCCCACAACCTGCAATCCCTAGCGTCAACAGCAACCAAGTCGAAGTCCATGACAGGTTGAACCAGATGGAGGCACTGGTTAAAACGTTGGTTGAGCAAATGACCCGAGATACTTCCAACAGGTCCCACGGGTCCCCTGGCCTCTTTCTTGACGATGGGCTATTCGGACCAACGTCTCACGCGGGTATCTTCAGGGGAGAGATTCTGGCCAGCCCAATGCCGCTCTCAAGGCCACTCTCGCCAACCACATCCATTACATGGGCGTACGAAAAATACGATGGACGAGTGGTGGCCGACACCAAGCTCGGGAAACTCTCTCAGAGACTCGCGGAAGCATGGCCTCGTGAGCACGAGCTTGATCATCTTCTACGTGACCAGGCCGAGTCCTCCGAGTCTCTCGTTCTCAAAGCATCGGGCATGCCGTATTCTGGTTCCGCATCAGTGCGAGATATACTACGGATACCGCCACCGGGATCTCACCCCATTCTTGTCGCTCGGAAGCTCCTACTGCTCGGCATATTCCTACAGGGGACAATGGCCGGGTCCTCTCCTGGGAATGCCACCAATTGCTGCGAAATTGCGTCTCGGGTGATGGATGCAGCTAGTCTCGTAACCGGTAACGATGAGCTCGCCAACTCCATTGAGGGGATAGAGTGTATCATGATGGAGAGTCTGTATCATGACCTCACCGGTAATCTCCGCCGTGGATGGATCGCCATCCGCCGGGCAATAACCATGGCGCAGATGATGGGTCTGCACCGAGGAAGCAACGTAAACACTCGGTCGCCGGGGGTATTTGATACCGAGCCTCAAGCTTTCATCGACCCACAGAACTTATGGCTCCGCCTGCTCCAGACAGACCGCTACACCTCACTGATGCTCGACCTGCCCCAAAGCTCGCTTGACGACATCTTCGCAACCCCAACGGCGCTCGAACGCTGTACCTCCCGGGATAAAATGCGACGACTTGACTGCCTCGCGGCGGGCCGAATCCTGCAACGCACGCCTGCCGACATCAACAACTACACCACCACCCGCGAGATCGACACACTCCTACAGACGGCATCAGCAGCGATGCCAGCACAGTGGTGGCTCACCCCCGACCTCCACTCCTCATTGGCCAACCCCACCACCGCCATCGCCAACGGCACCATTCTGATGGACCAATTCGTCCACTTCCACCTCGTCGCCCGCCTGCACCTCCCTTACCTTCTCCACCCCCCAACCGACCACCCCAACAACAACAGCAGCAGCAGCAGTAGCAGCAGCCTAGAGCAGCACAACCACACCTACAGCCAACTCACCGCCGTATCCGCCACGCGCGAGATGCTCGTCCGCTTCCTCGCCTTCCGCGCCCTGAGCCCCACAGCGCCCTACTGCCGCGGCATGGACTTCTTCGCTTTCATTGCCGCCGCCACCCTGTGCGTCGTCCACATCGAGGGCTGGGCCTGGCGCCGCCGCCAGCAACAGCAACAACAACAGCAACAGCAACAACGACAACGCTGCAACGGGAATGAGTCCACTGGCCTCAACCACCTCGCCCCCCTCCTAGCGCACCACCGCCCCACGGACCGCGGCCTGGTCGAGCGCGCGCTGGCTTGCATCGAGCAGCTGATCGCGGACGGCCATACCACCCATACCGGTGGTCATGCGGGTGATGTGGCGGCGGCGGGGGAGATGGCGGATGTGTTGGGGTTGTTGCTGGGGATGGAGGAGGATGCGGCGAAGGGTGGTGGTGGTGGTGGTTATAGGGTTCGTTCGTGTCTGGGGGGTTCGGGGAGTGGGGGGAGGGGCGGTGCGGGAGAGGGTGGGAGTGTGGTGAGGTTGGTGATTCCGTACTTTGGGGTGGTGGTGGTTGAGCGAGTGGGGGAGGAGGAGGCGGTGGGTGAGGTGGTGGGTAGTGGCGATGTTGGGGAGTGGGCGGCGTTAGGTAGTGTGGATGTGGGGTTTGAGGGTCTCTTGGATGAGTTGGGCGGAGAACAGAGTGTGTCCGGGGAGGAGCAGTGGGCGGAATGGGTTGGAAATGGGGTTTCGTGAGGTTCTAAGGCGGGTTGGGCTAGGGAAAGGAGATTTATAGCAGATAACCACCAACAAGCGAGGTGGTGGAAAGAGTTTCTGGCTCCACTTAGGATTGTAACACCAGGTTAGATGTCATAACTATCTATACTTTGTAATCCGTGCAAAGAGCAATCAATAGCCCCACAACTCCCGTTACTTCGTAGCACGCGAGTCTCAAAGGACTTCAACCTTAATTTCAATGATTCTGTGTATGTACGCAGCACAGCCAACATTCTTTCTGCCACAGAGCACATGCTGACATGGCAGAAATCCAAGCCTCACCTGAAACACAACCAATGTCGCTTCTTAGCTGACGGCACGGGGTCCCGCTGCCAAGTCGGACAGAGGACAAACTTGACGAATCTGGGTTTAGTGAACCAGCACCCCTGACAGTCCGAGACTCCCAACTGACATTCTTCAAGTCCGAACCCCGTCCAACATGGGCACTGTCTCTTTCACCGTCGCTTTCACCAACACTTGCAGTGCAACAAGAGACGATTACCAACCAACCATCCCAAAATCAGGGAGAAGTTCAGAGCTCCAACCCGAGTTACTCAACAACACAGCGGTGCAAGATCGAGATAAGAGCTGCTGAATCTCAGCCTCAGCCGCACCTGTAACCTGCTGCTTACTGCGGTTCAAAGCGCCGAGTGTCCGACGAGTGTGGTAAACCGGCACACACTGAGCACGCAACCTCATAAAATCTGACCTGCCTGCGTCCACGCCTTTGAGCAGTTGCCACTCATCGGTGAGCACAAGCCACGCTTGAATATTTACAACCAATATTAATCAATATGACAGAAAGGGCCCGGCATTAAGCACTGCCCCTGTGCTTTTCTGGTCTCAGCCGCATCGCCATTCTCTTTCTCATTACTCGCAAACACGCAACGCAGAGATGGGCGGCACAGATGATGGACACGAGATGGCGATGCCCGACATCCCCATTTACCTCTACATCATCTCGGGACTCATGATCAGCACGCTAGTTGGGTCACAACTTCTCGGGGCGTGGCTGACAGGATTCAAGAAGCCGGTGGTGGTGAGGGGTCTGTTCGACCCGGACACTGGGAGGATGAGGAGGGTATGATCGTTTTGTAGTTCCGAGACGATTCGCGGAGGGGGATTGAAGGGGTCGGGACATGTACATGTACATCATTGCGGGCAGGGGATGATAACGGATGGATGCATTTCAAATTTCTTATACGTAGACGGCTTTGGTGTAGACGAAGTCCAATGATGGACTGAGGTATTTGATAATTCTGTTGTTACATATTATTTGAAAAAATCACAAACGCTAACCCATGCCCATGCCCATGCCCATGATGCTGCCCATCAATTACCTGCCATACAAGATCCCCTAACCAGTTCCCCCAATACCAATGCCAATGCCAATTTCCTAGCGACCAGCCGATGCCTACGAGAGCCAAGAATCGGAGCTGCCAGAGCTGTCGGAGCTGTCGGAGCTGTCGAAACTGCCGGATGGTCCGGAGCTGGAGCTTTCGGACACGGAGCCGAAGAGGGTGGACTCGGACGCGAGAAGCAACGGAGTCGTTTCCGTCGGCTCACCCCCTTTGATTTTGACCGGGACACCCCCGTCGCTGAGCTCGGGACCACACTGCGGCGGTGACGGCGGGCTGACGAGTCGGCGGGTGTGCAAGGCGACGAACCCGATCATGAGCACGCAGATGGACAAGAAAAAGATCATGATCGCTTCTTGTTGCTTCATGATCGGGAGGTTGCCCATCCGCGGAGTCTGGGCCGCGGCGAAGGGGGTGGCGGCAGCGGCGAGAGTGGCGAGAGGGATGGGAGCCATGGCGAGATGGTCGGTCGCCTTTGTGGTTTTTTCTTTATGCTATAATAACACGTTAGCACTCTTGAAAACCCAAATACGGCCTCTAAACTGACTGCCCGAACGCGGAACCCAATATCTCTAGCACTGGGGACCCTTTTATAATCAAGGTATCGGACGCGGCACCGACGATTACTGCTGAAATTCCAACAAAGGACGAAACGCAGAGTAGACAGGCTCGTTGCAAACTTGCAATCAAATTATCAATGCCCTTGGTTTGACCACGTAAATGATGCCGCCCGATACAAGATTGTTTGAATTTGTTTCATGGACAACATCAAGACACGCAACAGTCGCTTTGTGGTAATCAAAAAAGGAGAGGGGAACATAGCCACATACCGTAAAACTCTGCCTCCGCCCAACGGATGTGCGCGTCTCAGATTGGGTCGCACGAGGCTGCGGCGGGCTGTGTTGGGAATGGACTAAGCAGACCGGGCTGTGATTTGCGGGCTGATCGGTGATCGGGCTTTTTAAGAGAATGCCTTAGGGTATTCGAGTAAGCGAGCAAGGTGAAATAAGGGATGTCAGGGGAAAAGTTGGGGAGGTTCCGGGCGTCTTGCTTTATCTTCCAGCTCTCAATTTCCGTGTGAAATACTGAGTCACAGAGTGAGTTCGCCATCATGATCCATGAAATAGGGGCCGCGGGATAGACCGTGCATGTCATGAGATGGCCAAAACGCAGCGCTCGGCCGTAAACTAGCCTTTGCTAATACGTAAGCCTCTGCAAATGACCTACTCTGTAGTTTCTAACCCAAGAATGCCACCCAAAACTGGTTTAAGGTTATCATTCCGAAAGCGGTGCTCGATAATAGCGCACGCCTGTTGAGTGTCGACCCGGGCATGATGCATCACCAGGCCGTCGACCCTACCTGCCTATCCAATGCCTCTCTCCCCAGTAACCCCTCTCTAACCCATCCCCCCGACCCGGCACCACCGGACCACGGCCTTGGCCAGCATCCCCCGTCCCCGGAACCCCACTACCACCGCCGTGTGCTGCTGCATCTCTCACCATAACAATAGGGACCACCTCTTCCCGCTCACGGCCATGATAATACCCCCTCCGCTCTCCCCTCCCATTCTTCTCCCCATTCTCATCTGCCCCCCCATCCGGCCCCCCATCCGCCTCCACATCAACATCCCCCTCAACATCAACAGCCCGCCCCTTCCCCTTGGCCCTCCTCCGCTCCTCCCTCCGCCGCCGCACCCGCACCACACACACCCACCACGCCGCCGCAAAGACTGCCCCGAACAGCACCAGCCCGCCGACCACGGAGGGCACGCCGATCTTGACGAGGTCGAGGCCTTCGCTGGCGGTTATGTTGTCGGGGTTGTCACCAGCGGCTGTTGTTGTGGGCGAGGGTGCTGTTATTTCCGTTCCCGGTCCTATTAGGGCGGTGGGGGTGGTGGCGGAGAGTATTATTGGGTTTGTTCTTGTGGTTGTTGATGTGGCTGTGACGGTGAGGTAGATTGTTGAGGTGGGGGCTGGGGGAGGGTTGGCGTCGGACTTGGGTTGTGGATTGGGGGTCGGCGTTGGAGGGGGCGGAGGAGGAGGCGGCGGAGATGGGTCAGGGCTCGGATCCGGGGAGTCGGCGGGAGGTGGTGGACTGGGTTAGTTAGCGGTGTTGGGAAGGAGGAAGGGGACTAGGTACTCACGGCGAGTCGTTCCCTTTGCCGTGGTCTGACTTATAGAAGGTTTGTTGGGGAGCCATGACGGCGGTTGGAGAATGAGAGCAAGCTCGTCTCATTTGGTCGTGATCTTGGGGTTGTATTCTAGCTTGCCGGGGCTGATTAAATAATACTGGTTCGGTGATCCCGGACGTGGAAGACTGAACTAATTACGGGCGCTTATATCGCTACCAAGAATACTGTTGAGGCTTCTTGTGGTTCCTGATATCTGATATCTTAAGGCGCTTTGCTATGCTGGAGATACTATTGTCAGCATTCTTTTTTCCAGACCCCTTGAACCTCCCTAACTGGCGACCTCCTAATCCTACCTAAAATAACCCCCAAAGCCTGATCCGCGAAGCCAGGCTGGCATGCGTACTGTGATGTATTGTTGCGTTCGCGAAGCATCAACTCAGCGTCTCCCCCAACCGTGGCACAACAAGTCTTTATAGAAGACACCCTGAAGATAACCACGTGGTCGACGTACCATGACGGCGTCATACAACCCCCTTCGTCACCTTCAGATGGCGATAGCGTCTCTGTGTGACCTTCAACTGCCTCTGTGGATCAAAGACACACGTCCCCCTGATAACCAGCAGTTTGAGATGAGATTACGCCAAATGCCGAATACCGATAGCCCTCGGGGACCTGTTATCATGGCGCCAGCGCAAGTAAGGTACATCGGTGGGAGAGGGAGCTTCTTGGCTCCCCCACAAGGGACCGGATTCCTCCAGCCACTTCAACTACAACAGCTTCACGATGCCACTGACGGGTCCGTTGGTGTAACAGAATGCAAATGTATTTTTTTTACCCAACCGGAAACGACACCCACGGGCCTATGCGTTCTCTGCCCGGATCTCCTATCGTGGGGAGGGGGGCGGCATCAATCCATACCTTTCCATCCTTCGTCCCATAGGACAGGATGCCCGCCCCCACCACCCTTGGAGCAACCAAGATCGGCTATGAGATACTCCGAATAACTACAGTGTCCAGTACGTATGTACAGCGCTAAGTCGATATCCACGATTTCCCCAACCGCCCCCTCAACTCACCGCCTCAACCCCTTCCAGCGCATACACCCAGTTCGCCACATCCCCACAAAAGCGCCCCTATGACTCCTGCGTCCCCTCAGCAGCTGCAGCCCCAGCCGTAGCCGGAGCCGCCGCCGCCGCACTCGCACTCGCACTCGCACCAGCACTCCCCCCATCATTTTCCTCCTCGTCGTCATCCACATCCACCAACTGCTTCCCCCGCCACGCCTTCTTGGCCGCGGCCGCCAGCGTCGCATAGTCCCCGCTCATCTCACACATGCTCCTGAACACACCCGCAGAACCCTTCCTCATCAGCTCCCACGGGTGGCCGTACTCGACAATCTCGCCCTTGTCCAGCACCAGCACCTTATCGTAGTCGACAATCGTCTGCAGGCGGTGGGCGATGGTAATGATGGTGCTGGTCAGCTCGCGGATGGTCTCCTGGATGGCCGAGTCCGTGGCGTAGTCGATCGACGCCGTGGCCTCGTCCATGACCAGCACCGTCGGGTTCTTAAGCAGCGCGCGCGCCAGGCAGAGGAGCTGCCGCTGGCCCTGGGAGAGGTTGTTGCCGGATTCGGTCACGGGCGAGGAGAGGTCGAGGAAGACGTTCTTGTTGACGACCGAGGCCGGGGTGGACGGTTCGGCCGGGCTCTCGGGTTGGCTGGAGGCGTTGATAGTGGTTGTTGCGGTTGTGGCTTCGGGTAGCGCGAGCGTGGTGGAGGCGGCCAGTTCGTCAGGTTGGATGAGGTGGACGCGGCGGAGCGCGTTGAAGATTTGCTCGTCGGTGTGCAGGTTAAACGGGTCGAGGTTGCTGCGGATGGTGCCCATGAAGAGGGTTGGCTCTTGCGGCACGATCGTGATGGCCTCGCGGAGGTCACGGAGACCCATCAGGCCGATGTCAACATCGTCGATAAGGATCTTGCCCTCGTCAGCCTCCAACGCCCGGAAGATGGCCAGCGTGAGCGAGCTCTTGCCGGCACCGGTCCGCCCGACAATGCCGATCTTCTCCCGGGCTTCGATCTTGAAGGTGAGATTGCGCAACACGGGGTCCAATTCCTGGCGGTACCGGGTGCTGTAGTTGATGAACTCGACCGTCCCCTGGGACGGCCAGTTCGGGGCCGGCCGGTTCTTTTCGACAATGGCGGCCGCCTCCTGTTCCACGTCCAGATACTCCTTGATCCGCTCGACCGAGTTCATGTTTTGCTCGTTCAGGGCATACAGGCGGACCAGCCATAGGATGTTGTCGGCAAATCCGATCGCGTAGCTGAGCGAAATACCAGCCGAGCCAGGGTCGATCTTGCCGAGGCCGACAATGACAAACACGCCGGCAAAGAAGGCCACGACGTCGCCGAGGCAGTCGGTCCTGAACGAGAGCCATCTGTTAGCAGCCCACAGGTAAATGAATGGCCGCAGCTGCGTGTTGATACGGGTCAGGTTGTCCCGGATGAAGCGCCTCTCGTCGCCGTACGCGCGAATGGTCGTGACGCCGCTCAGGGTCTCGCCGAACTGCTGGAAGAGCGGGCTCCGTTCGACCGACTCCAGCCGCTTCAGGTCGCGCGACGCGTGCAGGTAGAACTGTCCAAGGAACACGTATGCGGCCGCGATGAAGATGCCAGCGACTAGAAACATAGGAGTGATGTAGGCAATCAGGACGACAGTAACGACGATGCCAAACGCGCACGTCATGACACCGATGGCGATGGGCGCAACCTCCTGATCGACAGCCTCCAAGTCCTTGCTAAACCGGTTCATCATCTGCCCAAGTGGCGTCACATCGAAGAACTTGAACTTCGCACCGGTTACTGTCTTCATCAGGCGATTATGAATCTTCCACGAGGCAGTGAGAGAGCCGAGGAAGATCCACAGATCTCTGAACAGAGCGGCAACGGCGCCCGCTATGCCAATGGCTGCCAGCACCGTTAGATAGTAAGTTACGTTCACTTCGGGCATTTCGGATGTGGAAACCGTCGTCGAGTTGCCCTTAACATAGGTCGCAATGGATGCAAAATAGGTCGGTGACAAGGTCTGGACTGAGTAGCTCTGCGAGTTCATGTTGAAGTGGATCTTGGTTGTCTCCTCGGCGGCGTATTGGTTCGACCACTCCTTGATCCACAGACTGGTAGCGACGCCAGAAAACTGCTGCAGCCCGAAGACGAGTCCAGCGGTGATCCAGAACCCCCAGCTTCCCATAGACCCCAGGTAGAGCTTCATGACGGGCCACTTGACGGCGCCCGTTGCCTTGGTCTCCTCCATGGCGTCCAGCTTCCTGTTTTCCTTCTTCTTGGTGGCCTCGTCCCTCGCCCTCTGCTGATCACCATCCGCCTCATTCACTAGCGTGGCGCCGCTCTCCTCTCCGACACTCGAGGGAACGCGAGAAGGAACGCGGGAGATATGAGCGGATCCCGGCGCGGATTTCTGGACGGCAGCATCTTCCGGAAGCGTGCCAGCCGCGATGAGCTCTCCCGGCGTGCCTTGGCCGGTGACACGGCCGTTGGCCATTGTGATGACGTAGTCGGCCGGTGGCACGCACAAAGGGATGTTGTGAGAGACGAGGATGCAAGTCCGGTGGCGCATCAACGGGCCCATGATGCAGTTGTTGAAGATCCACTGGGCGGTGTGAGAGTCGACAGCGCTGAGGCAGTCATCCAAGAGCAAGTGCTTCGAGTTGGAGTAGACAGCTCTCGCAAGCGAGATGCGCTGCTTCTGGCCGCCGGAGAGGGTGATGCCCTTCTCACCAACCAAGGTCTCGTCCCCGTTGTCCAAGATTTCCAGATCCCGTTCAAGCGCGCACGCCACGATGACGTCCCGGTATCTCTGCTCATCAAGCGGAGCCGAGAATAGAATATTGTCCTTGATGCTGGCGTTGACAAGCCAAGCCTGCTGGGCGACATAGGCGCACGTCTCAGCAAGCCCAGTTTCCGGATCGGGACGGACATCCTCACGGCTGCGGCCGCCAGGCAGGAAAACGCGGCCCTTCATTATGGTCATCTCACCAAGGAGCGCCATGAGCATAGAGGTCTTTCCGCAGCCCGTGGGGCCAGTGATGATATTCAGTTTGCCGAGCTTGAAGTCAACATCCAGATCGAGGAGGCGGAAAGCCATGGACCCGTCATCGGCAACGGTCGTCTTGCTGCCCCAAACAAAGGTGGCCTTCCTGAACCCAATTACCCGCTTGCCCGTCTCGTCAACGTTGTCGATGCCCAGCTGCGCAAACTTCTCAGTCTCCTCCTCGGACAAGAACTCCTCGATACGGTCGATCGACACGCGGGACTCCTGAACGTGGGCAATCATGTCGCCAAGCTGGTCGAGCGGGTAGCGAAGAAGCATGAACAGGGAGATGGCGGTGAAGGCAACTGACGGATAGAGCGGCTTCTTCTCGACAACAGTGTAGATGAGGAAAGAGAAGAAGGTGATCAGAATCGGCACCGTGTTCCATACCGCAACAGCGGCGGCCCAAATCATGAACCGCCACCGCAAAGCCTTGAGTTCGGCGCGGCGTTTCTCGTCGACGATGTCGGCGAACCGGTGCTCCCAGGCAAAGTACTTGATGATCCTGATGTTTTGTAGGATTTCATTGGTCGTGTGGATACGCTTGTCCGTAGCAGCCATGATCTTCTTCTGGCTCGAGTTGAAACCTTTCCCAAACGCAACGTTGATAGGGAGCAGCAGCGCCATAACAACAAAACCGGGAATGGCACTCAGGCCCATGACCTGGTAGAGCAGGACGACGGAAACGAGGAGCTGGGTGGGGGCTGCGGCCACGAGGAAGTGCATGTATGCAGTAACCTCGGACACCTTGAAGCTGTCGACGGACATCAGGTTGATGATCGTACCCAGATTGACCTGCTCGTCCGATTCATCCGCCTTGTCCTTGCCGGGACTAGCATCCGTAGCATTGTTCGCAGCTGACCCGCTGGCCTTGGACGACTTTCCGAGCCCGATAAGCCGCTTAGCCCGCGCGAGAATGCCTCCTTTCTTCGTGTCCGCATCGGAACCCTTCTTGTCGCCGCCGAGGGTGGTGTCGTTGCCGGCCGCCGCTTTTCTGCGGAGCGCCTTGGCGTAGATCTCGCCCACCAGGATAGCACGAATGTTGATGCAGATTTTGCGGCCTATCCACAGGGCTTGGCCGTCACAGACGGAGCGAAGGATATCAGTCAGGGGAAGAAGGATAACGTAGAGCCACAGGACGTTTATGGGAGCGACCGAGGGGTCCTCGACGTATTGCAAAATGGCCCTCAGGAGGAGCGTCGGGGCGAAGGTGAGCGCGCCGCCCATGACAGCCCAGGAAGCCTGCACAAGCAGGGGCCCTTTAAAATACTTCAAGAAATGGATGGCGAGCGAGGTGGTCTTCTTGAAAAGACGGTAATTGGATAGAACGGCAGCAGCTTTGTCCTTGGGAAGCAAGTTCCAAACCCTCTGGATTGTCAACGGCTCCTTCCAGCCGGAATAGACGATCGTATCGACCCAAGAGAAGGTGTAGTGAGAGAATAGCGACGCCAAGTTCTCCCGGCCGGGCTCGATGCCGTCCTCCCACTCCAAGAGAATAGTCTTGTTCCCCTTTCGGGTGGTGAGAGCCATACCAAAGAGCAGCGACGTCAGCGCAAACTCGACAATCACCAGCGTCTGCGCCAGTTGGGAAGTCGAGCGGATCAGGACCGAGCGGAATACGGCCACGGTGAACAACCATTGACAGCCGTAAATAGTCGCCGTGTGGTTCCAGATATGCGGGACACGCCATTGCGTGTTCCCCAGGAAAAGCCGGAGCGACGTGAGTATCAGGACGTAGCCCCAGACGACTACGCCGGCGATGGCAGCAATGCCTCCCCACTCATTGCCATACACTCCGGTAACCAGCGCGACGCCATTGGCAGCGACCAATCCCGCAACAGCGAGTTCCTCGACAAGTACGGAGAGTGTCTGGCCGGGCGGTGTGTCGGCTTGCACAATCGAGCCCTTCGTTGTCGTCTTTGCCAGCGCGAGGCGGCCGCCATTGATGGCCAAGTCTTCCTCCTCATCGCTCTCGCAGATCGGTTCTTCCTCCCGCGGCAACTCGGTATGTGTTGGCGGTGATAATGTCGTCGGCCCCTCACCAATCCGTTCGTATCCTCGGGGACCTTTTAACCTGACGGCTCGAATGATGTTCTGTGCGGCGAGTTGGAGAAACGACAGGCCGATAACGACCAATGGCAGCAAGACCTTGAGGTAGCTGTGTTTCAGTTTTGCGGATTAGTTTAACGGTTTTACAGAACACCATGGCGTCACAAAAAATAGCACATCAACGGCAAGGGACGGCGCCGTCTGAACTGTCGAATTTGGGATGGACACTGGACTGGGCTGGACTGGATTTGGGGCTTGCACTTACTCTCGCTGAAAACAGCGGGTGAAGTCATCGGTCCGCCATATTGGCCAGGGACACGACGCGAAACCCGTCTCACCTGCGTCGTCGAGGCGCATGGCAAGTCGGCTCGCGAATCTCGACTGCAGGTCTTCGAGCAGGGGCAAGACCAGCGGAAGGATGGGCCACGGGTGGTGTTTTGGGGATCCGGATTCAGTCTGCGGCACGGTGCCCAAAAAATAATTTAAAAAGTCGAAGTAGAGAAATCGGAATGAATGGTTCCTGTCAATCGCGGGTAGAGCGTTTGGTTGCCTCGGAGGCTTTGCAGCAGTCCGGAACTGGGAAACCCTGCTGCTGCATACACTAGCTCCTGCATCTGCTGCACCTGCCGCATTCCCTTCGCCGGAGTGGACTCGCTGGGGTCGTCTTTCTTGGGATTTTCGGCCTTCCCAGGACACACCGTGCAGGTTCTGGGAGCGGGTCTGTCTGGGGGTTGCGCCTTATCAAGGCAGGCCCGGTAAACGGCCAGACCGGCACGCTGGTCAGCAGGGTGGGGTCGGATGCTTGGAGAAAGAGAGAATGGAGAAAGGCCGCCCCGCTGGAGCGTTCGGACCACGAGATGGGGCTCTGCTCGGCCCGAGTACGACGAACACGACGAACACAACAGTTAAAAGGTCAGGAAAACAATGGGACGGCCGTTCTTCACAGCCAGTTTGTGGGACGAGAAAGAACAGGTATAACTTCTAGTTGTGGAACAGGGACTGAGCCAGAAGGATTTCCAGAACAGAACAGAACAGCACAGGCAGCATTACCACAGCTTTCAAGAACTGACGTGACCGTATTTGCCGCTTTCGTAAGGAGCTGCCACAGGGAAAGCTCGAGATCTGCCCCAGTTTGATCAATGATGTCAGACGGCTGATGCTCCTGCAAAACACCCAGCAAGCAAGTTCCGCAAGGTACCACTTTCATTTCATTCATCAATTATCCCAACTCGTTTCTTCGGCTACCCGTATGGTGTTTGCAATGTAGTGACCGCAAACACTTTGAGAGCGGTGTCGTTCCTCACCGCCAAGTCAGTCCCACTCGCTGCCACAACTGACGGGAGCTTATGCGGCCGCCTTCACCGGGGCACACATACCGTTGAGACCTACCAGGTACGAAAAGTGTCGGTTCTGTACCCCGTTGAAACAGTGGTGTCCAACCGATCCAGCTGAAGCTTTTCCGCACATCGGCTCGGATGAAGCAGCATTGCGCTCCGCAGAAACGGCCGAGGTGGGGTCCCCCTCGTCGTCCACTCAAGCCCGAGACCTTCCTAATCCATCAGCCCGTTTAGGAGACTATCCGGCGAGGGTGGGCACGGGTCCTACAGAGTGAGTCACCCTGCTATATGCAATCGAATTTGAGGGGACGTACTGTGCATTGCGTGAGAGGGTGCCGTGGATCTCAGCGCACCTCGATCAAAAAAAGGATGCAGTCAGATCATGAGTTACTGAGCAATTTGGAAGGCCCGGCTGTCAGATCAACACAACCGCTGCATGCGCAAAAATGCCGGGCTATCAAACGCCATAGCCAGAATTAGCTGCCGACATATCTATTGACCGGATTTCTATGGTTTTTTATGAAGTACTCAAATTTCTCGGCTTCTTTAGTCTAGTTCTGGTACTCAATTCATTTTTCTCTATATAAATAAGGTATGGTTGGTTTTTCTCTCCTCAAACACATAACAACGATCGACGTATGTACATGCTCGAGTACACCGCGTAAACTACCAGCGAAGCACCACGGTTAGTACCGAGATAATCGCGTCTACCGCCGGATCGTTCGTGTCGTTTATTCAAAAGTTGGGCAAAGAACCAGACAAAACGGCATGAGCAACCCGAGCGCCTAAGCCCGTAATTTATTATTGAAGACCTCCCGAATTGACAGCCCGTCTGGATGTAAAAATAACCCGCTCGCTTTTAGGAAGCCTCCCTTCATGACCTTGCTTCATTGCTAGTATACAGGACAGCCAGCGCTTGACTCCCCAAACAATTACAGACTAAATCGACACGACAGAATTCCGGTTGCCAAGCGTAACCGGCAAATGGGCGGAGGAATGCAGCAAGCTGCAGAGTGATACATCTGACGGTTTTCAGCCCATGATCATGCCCTTCATGCCAGCAAGATCTCCTTCCTTGGCAGCGATTTCAAAGTAGCCGTAAATAATCCTATTTCAAGTTAGCTCGTGTTATGAGTCGTTGATTTCAAGGTTCAACTTACGTGACGGCAAGAAGGGTTCCGGTGCCGGAGCCGAGGGCGCCCATCAGGTCGCTGGCAACGGACAGAGCACCAATGCAGGCACCACCAAAAGCGGCGGCGGTCGGGATGATGCGCTTGAGCTCCTTGTACATGCTCTGCTCGCGGTGACCAGCCATGACGAGGCCCTGGTCCTTGAGCTGCTTGGCAACATCGCGGGGGCTCGAGCCAGACACCTCAATCCAGGTCTTGGAGAAGATGGCGCAGGCGGTAAGCATGTAAGCGATGTAGACGGCGGTGTGGATGGGGTCCACCAGGGCGTCCTTGAAGTTGAGGGGAGGCGACATGTAGTAGACGAGACCGGAGATGGCCGACAGCTGCGAAGAGCCGTCCTTGGCCTCCCAGACACCGAAGAGGCGGACCAGGAGGTTCTCAGAGAAGCGCGAGTACAGCATCTGGCTGATGAGGAAGATGTTGGAGGACAGAGCCGACTGCAGCATGATGGGCATGTTCGAGGTGTAGAACAGGCGGATGGGGTACGAGCCACGGGCACCACGCTGGCGCGACGACTTGACGGGGATCTCGACGCGGAAGCCCTGCAGGTAGATGACAGCGGCGAAGACGATGAGGGTAGCGAGCAGGTTCATGATGTTGGGCAGGTTCTGGCGGTAGAAAGCCTCCTGGAGCGCCCGCTGCTTGTTGGGCCAGGTCATGAGCAGGTGGAAGAGGGCGATGACGGCACCCTCGTACTCGGGGCCACGGCCGGTGTTGATCGAGGTCGGGGAGAACGCCTTCCACATGATGGACTCGCAGATGTTGGTAGCAATGAACAGGGAAATACCGCTGCCAAGGCCGTACCCCTTCTGGAGCAGCTCATCGAGGAGAATGACGATCATGCCAGCGATGACCAGCTGCAGAATCAGCAGGAAGACAATGCCGGCACCGAGCTCGCTCGGAGGACCGTAGAGACCGGTGAAGACGTAGACGGTGGCAGTGCCGACCGAGAGGATGAGGGCGAAGAGCTTCTGGGCGGTCTGGTACAGTTCGCGGTCGGACTTGAGGTCGAGGTTGACGTCGATCATGTGGGTACCAGCGAGGAGCTGGAAGACCATGCCAGACGAGATGATGGGGGTGATACCGAGTTCCATCAAGGTACCTCGGTTACTCGCCATCATCATACGCAGCCAGTATAGCGGATCCGATGTGTCGGACGAGACGATGCCGTAGAGCGGCATTTGACTCATGACCAGGAAGATCAGGAGAGTCAAGCCCGTCCACATCAACTTTTGGTTGAAGGGGATCTTGGTCTCGGGCTGCTGAACCTCGGGGAGGAACGGCACGAAAGGCTTGACGAGGTCGAGGAACCGTACTGCATGGCGAATACGATGGTCAGCGCATTGTCGCGAACATCAATGGATAAAACCGTGCTCGCCGTCGCCGCCAGAGCTGCGCGAGTCGCGCAAGCTCCAACAGCCACACGAGCTCGGGACGCGCCGCGCTGCAACTTACAGGAACTCATGTTGGGCAATTGGAAGGGAAAACCAAATATTAAATCATCCAGAAGAAAAAAAAGAAGTGGCGGAGTGAGCGACAACGACTCTACTAAGGGAGAGCGAGTTGTCGTCGGCGCAATGGGGATCGGAAAGGGGGAAAGAGGAGGCAAGTAGCTGGAGA
Source organism: Chaetomium olivaceum (assembly GCA_039881045.1). Lineage (NCBI taxonomy): Eukaryota > Fungi > Ascomycota > Sordariomycetes > Sordariales > Chaetomiaceae > Chaetomium > Chaetomium olivaceum. The sequence goes on along the minus strand of JAYWVB010000047.1, from coordinate 244,088 downwards.
AGCGCTCCTTAAAGATCTGGCTTCAAAGTTATTCTGTGATGTGTCCAATTTCGAAATGGGTCCACACGTGACAGGTGCACCCAATCCAAAACAAGCAGCGGCTGCTCCGTGCACCGCTGGTTGCGGCTGGAACGCCAAGGTATTCTCCAACAATCGGACTGTGGGGTTGCTCAACTTCTCCAAAAATCCAAAAAGAACCGTCCAGAAGCCTTGCGAGATGCCGCTGCGAACCAGCGCTAGGCGACGCCGATGGGCTTCCTATCCCGTTTTGTGCCCCTTTTCGGTTCCGCGCTACATTCGGGCAGAGCCACGGTCAGAAGAATGACGCCCCTCGTTATCATCTATGGCTCGACCGGGACTGGCAAGTCGGACGTATGTCGCTTTTTTATGTGTGCGTGCTCTTTGGGGGGGCGTCAAATGTGACTGACTGCGACCAGCTCGCCGTTGAACTGGCGACGAAATACAATGGCGAAATCATAAACGCAGATGCGATGCAGCTCTACAAAGGGCTACCGATCATAACCAACAAGCTCACGGCCCAGGAACAGCGGGGAATCCCCCATCACCTTCTCGGCAGCATCGAACTCAGCGAGGACCCCTGGGTTGTAACACAATTTAAAAAGGAGGCCACGAGGATAATATCCGAGATTCGCGGCCGCGGAAAGCTTCCTATTGTGGTAGGCGGTACCTCCTACTACCTCGATGGGCTACTCTTTGAGGGAAGGGTCGTAAACGACCAGCCAGCACTGGAAGGCGGCGCATCGAACCGCGACGAGCTGGCTGCAAAACACCCGATCCTAACAGACACCCCGGAGGCAATGCTGGCAAAGCTGCGCGAAGTCGATCCTGTGATGGCGGAGAAATGGCACCCGAACGATGCACGCAAGATCCGAACCTCGTTGGAAATCTTCTTTGCCACTGGGCGCCGCGCATCCGACATTTACGCGGAGCAGCGGAGCAAGAAAGAAACCAAGTGGGCATCGCAGAGCCGCGCACGAGACCACGAGCTTGGCGAGATACTTTTGTTTTGGCTCTATGCTCAGCGGGAAGTGCTCAACGAGCGGCTCGACAAGCGCGTAGACAAAATGGTGCAGAACGGCTTGCTCCGCGAAACGGCCGAGGTTTATGATTACCTCCAGCAGAGGCTCGCGGCCGGTGAAACGGTCGACCGCTCAAAAGGGATCTGGCAGTCTATTGGCTTTCGCCAGTTTGAGCCTTATCTCACAGCGGAGAAGGAAACCCCCGACAACCCCGAGCTGGACAAGCTCAGGCTGGCGGGCATTGAAGACACCAAGTCCGCGACGCGCCAGTACGCCAAGTACCAGGTGCGCTGGATGACCATGAAGACCGTTTCGTCCCTCCAGGAGGAGAAGCTGCTGGATCGACTCTACCTCCTGGACAGCTCAGACGTCCTACGCTGGAACGCAGAGGTGCTGGATAAAGGGGTCGAGCTGACGAGGCAGTTCCTCGCCCGTGAGCCGCTGCCTTTGCCAACCGAGGTGTCTGAAATGGCGAGGGAGGTCCTGGCTGGAACAGTTGAAAGGAGCAACCGCCAAGACACACCCTGCCGCAAGACGTGCGAGATCTGCAAAAAGACATTGTTGACTGAAGAGCTGTGGCAGTCACACATCACGAGCAGGAAGCATCTGAAAGTGGTGCGCGGCGCTAAGAAGAGGCAGCTAATCCCGGCCCACGCCGTGCCGTCAAGAGCCTTGGTAGCAACCGCACCCGATCCAGAAGATACTGCGCCCACAATAAATCATGTTTAACCCCGACGACTCCTGTCTCAATCTTGACAAACCCAACCCTCTCAGTGCCCTCGTCTTCAGCCGGCTCGAGTTCGCCAACCGAATGAAACCCAAAGGTTATTAGGTTCCCAAAGCACGATGCAGGCAGATGGAAATATGCAATAGTAAGTAGGTGCCTACCTCGTACCGGTAGTGTTGTGTCTCTTGACTTCGAGATCGGCAGTAAAACCCGGTGCGGGTACTGCCGTTCTTGGCCACTCAATTGGCCCGGCCATTTCGATTTCGACTGCCTTGGGAGGCAGCGATGAGGCCAAAGCTGTCCGTGCATAAAAACTGACCACACGGCTTCTCTCCATCCGAGTTCCAGGCTCAAAAGTCCCCATCAACGACGACAACAAACGACAACCTAAACCGGGGCGGTTGGAGATCTTTAACAGCACCCAACTCTATGCTCCTCGGTTTCGTTTAGACCCAACCCGACCTATCCGAATGGTTTCTCACTGACCATCTCTCCATTTGTCATCTAAACGGGTATCCCAGGACAAGACCAAACACGGACTGACAGATTCCTCTTTCCCCATTCAACGCCGAGGTATCGCAATTAGTCAGATCACGGCAATGACTGCTTTCATCGACCCATCATTGCGGAGCGCAAACGGCAGTTCAAGCTCGCATTCGTCCTGAGAGAGGTGGTTAATCAGCACCAAAGCGAATGGAGACATACTTTAGCTTGGCCGTTTGCATCGGTCGCGGGCCAGGTCACCTTGTCTGGGCTGCCTGACTTCCCTCTCATCATGGCATCATGATGGGCAATGTTTAATCACACAGTAGGCAATCTCGGTGCCTGTACAGATTAATCTAGAGTTACTGCGCTCTGGATACGAATGTCTCCCATAACCAACCCCGGTTACTAGCTGCCTAGATGCCTGGCATGAGGCTCTTGTAGTCAAGTTATAAAGTATCTTATTCACAGTCACCGGCTGTATGCTGTGGAACATGGAGTGCCAGAAGCACTTCCCAGGGCCATGGGGAGACTCTCTTGGGTCCCGGATCCCGCGCGCGCGCTTGATTCAGTGGAGTCCCTGTAAGCCCACCCTTGTCAGCCTGGAGACTTTTGGACCAACCAATGACCGAGGACTGCGGGCCTGGGAGCATCAACCTGGACCAAGAAGGGAGATTCTGTGCGCCGACGTCCGATGCTGCTGCGGGTTTCGAAACAAAAAGAGACAGCCAGCCCGGAAGATTACGTAGCCGGCAGTCCGCAGTCATGAACCAGACTTTGTTGCTCAGGCTGGCTGTTCAGGGCGCCCTACCTACGGTCCCTTAATTTTCAAGTTCCATGTAATGTCAACTGGATGGATGCAGACCTACCAGTGGCTACGAAGTACTCTGTACATACATCTCAGTTACATGCACCTGAGGATTCGACCTGTTTCCGCGTATTCCTTCGGTAAGCCCTTTATAAAGGCGCTAACCACCCCGCCAACGTTCGGTCCCCGCGGCGACCGCCACATATCAGCGGGCCATGGATGCCTCAATGACCCCGGCTTCAGAGGCCACCACCTCACAAGCCTCGACTCCCGTTGCCAGCAACCACAACAGTAACACGATCAACAACACGGCGTCAAATGCAGGCGGTCCGAATCATGGCAAACCACCGCGCCGTATCCTCGCCTGCGAACTCTGCCAGCACCGCAAGATCAAATGCGACAGACACTTCCCATGCGCTAACTGCACCAAGGTACGAATGGAATGCGCCAAGCGCATCATCGCCCGTCCCAAGGATTGGTGGTATTTAGGGGAGAAAGGCATTCATCATATCGGTTTCTCGCTGACCTTTTTCTTTTCTTTTTAAAAGGCGAACATAAAATGCACGCCCAGCACGCCCGCGGAACCGCGCAAGCGGCGACGGCCTCACCAGGACCTGACTGACCGGCTGGCTCGCTGCGAGGTCATGATCAAGGACTACGCCAAAATGCTCGCCGAACAGCAGACATTGATACGCGCCCAACCTACCTCCATGACCGATACTTCGGAATGGAAACCGACGGGGAAGCTTGTCAACGAAGACGGAAACGTCCGCTTTGTGGACAGCCCGTTGTTGGGGGTGATCTACGAGGAAGTTCGTCATCCACACGTGCCTCAGTCCGTTTGCATCTGATGCATGCTTACACAGTGGGCCCCATTTTGAATAGGTTCGAACCATGAGGAAAATGATGGACGATGAGGACTCGTACGAGGCAAGTCCGGAGAGCATGAGCCCCGACAATAATGCCGAGATGCTGCTCGGCGGCGACAGCCCGGAAGTCAACCTCGCCGACCTCTGGCCCGCCCCCGCCCAGATTCTTCCCCTGTGGCAGGTGTATTTAGACAGGGTGAACCCATTAACCAAGCTTATCCACGTTCCGTCGGTGCAACCTTACATGACGGCCGTCATCACCGACTCGAAATCGCTGCCTAGGAACGTCGAGGCGCTCCTGTTCTCCATCTTTGTCATGGCCGTCGTGGCCATGACACCCGACGAGTGTAGAGGGCTCCTCGGGATAGCCAGAGAAGAAGCTCTCCAGAGATACTCGTCGGGGGTCCGGTTAACCCTGGTCAGGGTGGGCTTTCTCAGATCTCACGACATGATCATCCTCCAAGCCCTCGTCATCTATCTGGTGCGAACCCTCCGAGAGCTAATTTTGTACGTCAGCCGCGCGCCCTGCTAACTCTGGTGCACAGATATCCCTCCAGGGCCGATACGACCGGCATGCTGTTTGGATCCTAGGCGGCGTTGCGATCCGCATCGCGCAAAAGATGGGCCTACACCGCGACGGCACAACCTTGGGTCTCTCCCCCTTTGAGTCTGAAATGCGAAGGCGGGTCTGGTGGCAGATCATCATGACGGACGCCAAATACGCCATGTTTTCCGGGCTCAGTCACAACCTGCTGCCGAGGAACAGCGACACGCAGTCACCGTCGAACGTGAACGACGCCGACATCTTCCCGACGTCCGAGGAACAGTTCCAAAACCGCGAGGGCCCGACGGAGATGATCTTCTGCCTAATAACGTACAGATTTGCCAAGTTCCTTATGGAGATGCCCGGCTTCGAAGGGGTGGTCATGATACCCGAGTACGAGTCGACGTTGACGAACGCCAAAGCGGCACCTACCGAAGAGCAGCTAGCCACATACCGACGGGGCGTGGCGAGCCTCCGCGAAGACCTCAAGGCGCTCCTCGACAAATACTGCGACCCGTCGGCGGGACCCGTGCACGAGATGGCGCAGGAGATGAAGAAGCACCTCTTCATGAAGCTCGACGAGCTGATGACGCCGCCCAAGGAACGGCTCGACTGGGGTCGCGAGGTGAAATCAGCGTCGGACAACACCTTCAAGATTGCCATCAGCACGCTGGAGCACAACGAGGCCAACTACAACTCGACCACCAACCACGGCTTCGCCTGGTTCTCCCTCCTCCACTTCCAGCTCGACATCTTCATGTACATGGCCGGGCAGCTCTGCCGGCGCACCGAGGGCACGCTGGTGGCCGGGTCACTCGTCGAGCGCGCCTGGCGTCAGGTCGACGTCGTCTACTCCTTCCACCCGGAGCTCTTCGACATGACCAACAAGAACTACATGACGCTCGCGGTATACGTCCTCCAAGCCTGGAAACTCCGCGAGCAGCTGCTCCGCCAGCAGCAGCAGCAGCAGCAACAACAACAACCCCAACAACAACCCGACATCCCCTTCTACATCTCCAAACTCCGCAGCTGCCTCCCGGACGCCGTCGTCGAGTGCAAGACGGAGCCTGTCGAGGCCGTCACGCCCTCCCTGCCCATGCTGTTCGACGCCCCCGACTTTGCCCCCGCCGAGCCCCTCGACTTTGCCATGGACCCGCACGCCTCGCTCGAGGACTGGATCGGCCAGATGGAGTGGTTTGGCGCGCAGTCGGCTGCGGCGGCCGCGGCGGCGGGTGGGGGCGGGACGGGGGCGGGCAACCTGGATGGCACGGGTATGGGGGTCTCCGGGCTGGGGCCGTTTGCCATGGCGCCGTTGCCCGAGTGGTAGGGAGGTCGGTAGGGCTGTCTGGGAATGGGACGGCTGGCTGGCCTGGCCTGGCCTGCCTGCACTGCCTGCACTGCCTGCCTGCCCGTGTTCCCTGGTGGTGTGGGCTGGGGTGGTGTGGTGCCCTTTGTCTCGCCCGAGGGCCAGGTTTTGGTGCAGGCGTGGTGGGTTTCCCGCAATGTGGAAGGTGGCTAGGCTGCGCGTGTGTGTTGGTGCACCCCCCGAGTTGGGCCGGCTCGGTGTTGTTGGTTATCGTGGGGTTGTGAAAGTCGCCGAGCGGGTGGGCGGGTGAGACAATCTTTCCGGTGTCGTGTCGGATCCCCGGTGGCGTGGGGTGGGGTCCCGATGGTATCCGCTTTTGGCTTGCTCGACCTGCTGTGGTGTGGAATGAATGGTTTCTCGCGCAGTGGAGCGTGAGCGGTGGAGAAGAAACTAGGATGGAGGTTGAGTCGAACGGGAAGGGAGGGCTCCGCGGAGAGACAGATGGCCGACTTCGAGAATGCCGAGTCGAGTATAGGATAAGTTTCTGGTTGGTTTGTTTCCGGCGTTCACGTTAAATAACTACAGGTTCACTCTTCTCTGGCGAATCTGGGCTGAAATGTAGCACGCTGTATCACCGATATTGGATCAGAGTTGCGGGGCTACCTAATGGTTTTCTATTTGTTTGATAGGATTCACGCGTAGGATAGAAACAGCTAGGTATTGAGTGTGGATAAGCTTATTTTTTCTGCATATCTGCATGTCTGTCTGTGTCTGAGCAGTGCCGCGAAAAGGACCTCGGGAGCGATCGAGCTGCGCAAGGCTCGGTTGGCCCGACATGCCCGGGTTAGGGTTCTCTAGCCAGCATTACAAATCCCATGCATGGTATCGTAAATCACGTATTCGATACACGCAATGACTGTCCCATCCTGACGACCCCTCAGAGCATCACACTCCACCATCACCAAAGTCAAGACAGCAAACTCAAACAAACAAAAATGGAAATCTCAAACCCCCGCCGTATTCTCGCCGTTGCACTGAGCGACTCGGCGCAGCATTTAAGCAGTGTCATCAAAGGTACGCTAACCCGTCAAAACTCATCTTGTCACCTCATCTTATCCCCCCCCTTCATGGCCTCCCTCCATCTCACTTTCGCCTCCTCAACACTGACTAACTCACCCTCTCCCTAAAACAGACCTAACTGGCACACACCCCACCCCTCAACCCACACCATCCCCGAGGAGGAGGAAGAAGACCAAAAAGCAACCGCCACCGCCACCACCACCACCACCACCACCACCACCCCAGCAACAACAACCTCAGCAAACCCCCCAGCCTCGGCAAACCCCCAACCCTCAGCAGCAGTAGAAGCAGCACCACCCCAAGAAACGACGACCACCCTCGCCGGAACAACGCACGCCCTCCCGCTCAAGACACCCTACTACACCGCCTCGGTGCCCGTCTGGCTCGACCTGGTCTCGGGCGCGCCAGCCGAGTGGGCCGCGTCCTTCCTCACGCCGGAGGCCAAGGAGGTGCTGGCGGTGTTGGGCGGGGTGGTGGTTGTTTTTGCTTTACCGCCCTCTGTCTCTGCCTCTGCCTCTGCCTCTTCTTCTTCGGGGTTGGGGTCGGGGGGTGGTGGTGGTGGTGGTGGGCGGTGGTGTGGAGAGGACGCGGGCGAGGGAGTTGGTGGCGGAGGTGGGAAGGGTTGTGAAGGAGGGGCTGGGCGGGTGGGAGTGGGATGGGGTTGGGCTGGCGGTGGGCGTTGGGAAAGGAGGGGTTGGGGATGGTGTTGGAGATGGGGAGGAGTTGGATGAATGGGAGGATCTGTGTGCGGGTGCGGAGTGGGGGTTGGAGTTTGTTCACGTCGCCGAGGCTGGGGTAGGGAGTGGGAAAGACAAGGCGGGGGAGGAGGGAAAGAGGAATGAGTTCGGGGAGAGGATGGGCTTGGCGAGGGTGATGGAGGCGTTGGAGGCAAATGACTGGTCAGGTGGAGGGATGGGGGCCGAGGGAGAGGAAGATGACTTGGCCGGCGTGGAAGCCAAGGGGCAGCGGGACGGAGACGAGGATGACGATTTCGACCCGGAGAAACTCGACTTTGGGTTTGATCGGGAAGACTTTCTTGGGTTGAGAAAAGCCATTTGGTCTGGGGGCGGAGATGGGGATGGGGAGGGTTTCAAAGGGGCGCTGACGAAGATGAAGAGGTCGGCGAGGACGATGTTCAGCAGCTGGAACGGATGATGATGAAATTGCAGGCCGTGAGAGACGCAAGCGCCGGGCTGCCAGAGGAGCAACGGAAAAGGATGGCAGCGCGAGCGGTGGGCGAGGTCATTAAAGAACTGTGATAGGCTTCAGTTATCTGGCCGTTATTCCATGCTCTCAATAACCAAACTGAAGAACCAACCAAAAATACAAGAGGTAACATAGACATAGACACTTGGAAGTTAGGCGTGCACCTCAAGTACATGACTCCAACAAACAACCAAAGGTTAGTTCTCCACGTTAAACAAATTGTCCAGATAACCACAATGCAACAACGGGAACCCCGGAGATCTTCGAGCCAGATCTTGCCCGCGAGAGCGAACCAAGCGGTTCCATCTCGGTCTCGGCATTTGAAACACCGCGTTGCTGGGATAGTCCTAGTCAAAACGATACTTCCGTAGCGTTTAGAAGCCTTTGCCCGGTTCCAATACATACAACACACAAGCACGACCTTCAAGTGGATCTCCCGACTCTGCGACACTCACGGCGCTTGGTTTACCGCGCACCCTGGCTTCAACCAAGCGCTTCAACCGGGACGGGGCGCAATCTAAAAATAACATACCTGGATACCTGGGTATAATAAACACGGGTGATCAGTCTCTTGACCAAATCTCGAAGATGCGCTCATGCTACGCAAACTGCGGAGAAACGGGGAGGCAATGCCTGGAGTTGTGGGAGGATTGCATCTAAGATGCAAATATACTATGTACGATGTCGAGTTGCGAAAAGAGGAGCCGATGATCGGCAGCTTTGAACGTCGTTGACTCAGTTCAGACGGAACCCGTTCGAGCAGGCATAAATGTTCAGATGGTTGACTGTCACAGATGGACAGGGATTGTCGGCCCAAGAGCCGAAACGGGGGGGCTGGACGACCGGGGGTTGTCATGCAACACTTTGAGACTCCGACGACCAAGCAGTGGGGTCATCAACAAACAACAGCCTCGTCGTCTGTGGTTCGCCTGCTGTCACGTCTCGGCTTAGATGTGGGAGCCAGGGGCCGCATGAAGTGACGTGGCGGCGTTCGTCGGGAGATGATCGTCAGATCTGGGGAGGGAGACTGAGCGATGCGCTTCTTGACAGGGGGGGAAGACGAGAGAGCGTTCGATCGAAGCGCCATCGAAGTTCGAGGATATAGACACTGCTAATTAGCAAATGAGTTGATTTACCGCTCGTTAATCACTCAATGCTTAGATACAAAACAGTCATTGTTAGACTTTTCTTGCCAAACAGGACCTGGGAAAGCTGTGGGCTAAATCTTTTGGGTAACGAGGGTCTTCCGATGGACGACATCAGGTCCCCCACCACCGCGGTACGTGAGGAGATACCTCATGGTTAGGAGATATTGGGGCATTGCCAGCTAGCCGAAATATAGTTAGTGTAGAACGTACCAGCGTGGTAGCATCAGGACCCGGTTGACGGGATCATCGTAAATTTAGAGCCATCTTTGGGTGTGACGGTGAGTCGATCAGGGCCGATCATCTGCTTGCGGGAAAGGTAAGCTGTCAGGTGGCCTAGATGGCTAGCTGATGGCCTCAGTGATCTAGCAATTGTAGAACCAAGTCATCTTGACAGAGTTTGGTATCTAGCACTCCATATACTATATAAGTCCCGCAACTGCCCTTTTCTTTTTTTTCGTTCGTTTGTTTACCCTCCCCATCCTTAGCCACAAACCCAACCCGCCAACCATTTTCTGCCTACTCAGTCTCCTTAGCCATGCAGCTTTCACCCGTCCTTTCAGCCGCAACGCTCCTCGCACAGGTAGCATCTGGTTTCTACCTGTCAGGGGTGACGACGAAAGCAACTTTGCCTCATATCAAGAACGGCGTATTGGATTCTACAAGCCGGCCGCGGGCCCCCCTGTGTCTTTCGAGGTGAATGACGCAGAGGAGCTGGGGTCGGGTGACAACATGAACATCGCCTTTTTCGACAGAGGCGACGGCTTGTGGCGTTTAGAGAGAACATCCGTACGGTTCTCCAGTTCATAGTTGCATGGCACCACATTTGACGTTATACTAATCCGTATCTAGGGTGACGATGGAGGACGGCGGGCCATTCGGGGGCCGTTTGCCATGAACGATGACTTGACTAGGCTCGTATACGCAGGGGAAGGGCTTGCGTGGTACACTTGTGGCAACTCCAACGCCCTAGACATTCTTTTGGGCCCTCCGGGCTTTGGTTACGAACCGAGTCGGGAGATGTGCCACGAGAACGTGGGCATATATGTATGTGAACTTATAGATACTCCAGGTATTCCAGTTGCACCTCGGTGTGGCCGGGGTTGGGGTGCAATATATCTCGTCCTGTGCGTTGTGCATACAGAAATCTTGAATGGTTCCAAGTAACCACAATGTGCGCATGCATAGTAACTGGGAATGTCGTGATAGTCATTTTGCACCTATGAAAAGCAGGTACCAAGTATTGTCGTTACCTGCAGATTTCAACCCGCTATCGTGCTTCCATGCGGATCCAGGGCCAAAAGGCGTTGCAGGGAATTGGTCACACTACAACGAAAGGGTTTGCAAGGCGCAGTTGTTTCTCGAATTCTGGAACGGCCGGAGGGGCCCGTAACCCGTGGTTGTCACTGGCTTGGCCAAACATGGAATCATGATCCAAGCCTGGGCGATTGATGTTTGAATTTGAATAGTGCTCGGGCATGGAATCGAGCAGGAAAAGGTGTTGTCTTTTTCGGGCTGACGAGAACGCCACAGCAAAACAAAGGCTGACTTTTTACGGGATGGGCGGGCTCGGCAAGTTGGCATCAAGTGAGTTCGCGGCCCGCAAGCCACTTAAGACCTGAACGGCCAATCGACACCCAGACTTCGTTTTTGAGCAAAGGATTTGTCGGCCACATGGCCCGCTCTCGTGAGCGGGCTCTCGAATCTCGTGGCCTTGGAAGGTTTAGCCTCGGTGTCTGCGCGTGTTGTTGCTGACTCTGCATGAACAGCGGTCCCGCTCTAGCCAATCGTCGTATCTTTGGCATATCCTGCGGCTCGGTGCATGAACCCGCACCGCAGTCTCGCATGACCCAATGAGTCCGAGGCGCGCTCACACGTTGAAACCCGGACGCTTCAACTTCCACGATGTTGCGAGTCGAGCACCCGGAATCGGCTCCCAGGAAAGGCCGGGAATTGTCAGCGCGGCTCTGCGGTGCTGTGTAGGGTAACTCGGGGTCAAATAACCACCTGACATGGGAACAAACAAAACTGGAGTGCAAGTCTCGGCTTTTCTTTCCTCTTAATCGCGTGGAATGCATGGGATGGACCAACTGGCGTGGGGTTGATCTGTCCACCCAGTCTGGGCCAGTGCCAGTCAACCTTTGCTCTGCTCTGCCAAGCGAAGCCGGAAGCGACTGGGGGTGGTGTGCGGCCACCGTGACGGGTAAACTCTTTCGAGGTGGACTAAAAATGGGTTTGGCTTGTGCGAAAAAAAAAATCGCGGTCTGTCCCAAAAAGGAGACTGGGGGCCAGGCATCAGAACCCTGGTCCGGATTTGCTGGGGGGGGCCGGAGGACCAATTACTGAGGCTTGTTCTCAGGTGTTCCTGCATCTGGACCCACTGTGCCTCTCAGGGGTAAAGCGGGCCCTCTCCAAAGCTGGGTGGGGTTGTGAGACAGTGCCTCCGACACGGTGGGCACACCAGGCGGGATCTGCCATCAGTCTCGACCGAAAGAACCGGAGCTGTGGTATTGATATCCGACATGGTGCTTTGCCGTGGTTGACTATCGGATCTCAGCCGAGCTTCTCTGCTGTTGCTTCCGTCAAATAATTTTCTACACTAGTACAGATGTGTGCGAGGTAGAGCACAAGGGGTAGGGACCTGAATAGAAACGTCGCGCGCATTCCGTTCGTGAGGGGGCGACAGGTTGGGTAGCGTCAGCCCAACGCAAGGGACACGGTTGGTGGTTGGTTCGCGACTGTCGTGTTTTGCCTGCAGCACCTACGGAAAGCCTCGACCGGCCCTTCAGCGCTCCACGGCCGCAAGGCCCCGCGGACCGAGGACCACCGCAAGGGCGAACACTGTGCACTGTAGGACGTCAGTGGCACGGGAATGTTTATGTCCGCCGCACAAGGTGGGATGCACCACCGCTGCGGGAAACATCAGATGTCTTGTGCCTTAGGAGGTGGCGATGCTCTGCCAATGTTTGTCGGCTCCAGGGGGCCGCTCCTCGTCCGGTTCTGTGTACTTTGGTATACTACACTAGTTACATAGTCAGCAAGTTGGCCTCGGGGACGCCAAAGGGTGTCGCATGCCGCATTTGTGCGGTCCACGTTTGTGTGGGAGGCCGATCTGGGGGCTAGGCTCTTGTTGTCGGGCCTGACAGACACTGTCGCACTTCTTTGGATTTAGCGCTCTCCCCCTTTTCGCCCCCCGTCGACACCACCATGGAGGAAACGGTTGCTTGCTCGATAGTCAGTTAAATAAACCCGTAGAGATGGTCGGTTAGAGCAAAGCAGAAAGCGCCACTGTTTGAGAACCATGAGGTTCGCAAGGAAAGAAGAGAGAAATGAGCAGACTAGTCCAAATCCAACTTCGCCGCAACCCGACGGCTTGGTTGCTGTTTGGACGGGAATAATTGATGACGAGGGCCGGTTGAGCTGTCCCGTGGGATTCCTTGTCATGGAGAAGGACGGGAGCGGAGTCTTGTTGGGTGCCCACCGAGCCACTGTGCCATCCTGGCCCTGCCAAGCCAGGGGCAAGCGGGTGTTCGGCCCACATCGATGTCGCGGCGCGTGCTGGAAAGGCTGCACAACCCGACTCGTGCTTGCCGAGAAGCGGCATTTGAGCGCCCATCAGGAGGCTGTGCATGCGTGCCCTTCTCGGCGATCGGATTGACCATGTCGGCAACTGGAGGAGGTTGTGTCCAACTTGACGAGTGGATCTGGTCGGCGAGCATCCGCATGTGTTTCGTGAATCAATCAAGGTCAAGCAAGTCGACGTTGGATTTCAAGGTCCAGATGTGGCCTGTGTTGAGTTGAGTTTGTATGTGTCCAGTGTACGTGGCAGAGTCTAAAAAAGTAAAATATAACAATAAAAAAGATTCTCATTTTCTTCTCAAGGCAGGGACCTAACTATTTTTTTTTTTGCGAGGTGAGGTTCCTTCCCACATGGTTCAAGATCGGACGGTTGGAAAGAACGGGCGGGAATTACCGCGGTGCACGGCCATGATTGCCGCTGCGTGTCTTTACACAGTACACCATCGGGCGCGTGTTCCTCAGATTCATGCAGCATCGTCAGAGCTGGACAGTTTCTGAGAAGTGACGGTCAGTTTCATGGTTTGGAATGCGGAACCCCCCAGCTTCAGCAACGGTGGGTTCTGTCTGACCCAGTCAGGGACATACCGACCTGAAGTGACACAAAACCTGGAAGCCGTTTGGCCAGGAGACACATGCCCATGTCGTCGCCCCCAGCTACCGCCGCAGCTGGTACCAATGTACTGCGTCTGGTCAGGGCCCCCTCTCCAACGGCCGCAGTTCAGTAACTGCCCTCCAAATCTCTGTTTATGTACTGTCTAAAAAGCGCACGCTTGTGTGTTGGTGCGCTGTGCAAGGCTGCGATGGGTGGCACGAGGGGCAGCAAAGCTCGCAATCCATCCCGTCTGGACTGCATGTCAGCTGCAGGGCTGCGCTCCGCTGATTGGGCACATCAGACGATGACCCCAGGCGTTCCCCTTTCCGCACAGTTAATCGCACCGTATCGCTGTTCCACTGCGTCTGCTCATTCGCTGCTTCGCCCGTTGGACTGTGGTGCCTGAGGGTGCTTGAGGGTAACAAAAGCGCTTGACGGGCAGGGACCCCATGGACCCGCCCAGTGTGGGAGCGCCCACTCGGGTCCCGCTGCTCCTTGCTCGTTTTGCTTTTCCCTCTTGAACCCCCCATGTCCCCGTTCTCGTTTTTCCCCCCTAGTCTCTCTTTTTTGTCCATCTTCGATCGCCTCACGTCGTCGTCTCCTGTCGACCGCCTTTCCCCTTCCTTCCCCCCACTTCTACCTTCGCTTTTCTCACCACAGTCACTCCCTTGGAATATCCATTCAACCAATTTATCGGAACCCGTTCATTCTTTCCGGTTTCCAGTTCACCTCGTTTTTGCCCTTGCGCACTACATTTTTCCAGGCAGCGCCGACTGTCAAACCCCCTCCCCCCTATCACAGCAAACCAACTCAACCCTCCTGTCCGATCATTCGCCCAGGACGACACTCATTTGAAACACAACACCACCTTTTCCCATATTTTATTCGATCATTCTTTCTCGTACTCCTCCGAGTCCGTCGAATCCCGACACTCCCGAGGCCCCGTGGCGTTGGCCTCGACAACAGACTTAGCACACCGCCAGCCCGACGCGGTAGTATTAGGACTAGCTCTTACGTGAAGGGAAGGATACTAGTCTTTGGAACGACACACAACACCCAGGCGCGCGACAGTATACGAGCCTACAATGGCGACCGACGTGGTCAAGCACGAGTTCAAGCAGGAGTTCAGGGACGAGTTTCATGAGGACATCCAGGAAGATGATGGATTCGCTGCATCGGCATCGTCCATGTCAGCGTCGCCGTCTCCCTGCAAATCCCCTCTGCCGACACCCAAGTCTGGCACTCCGAGCAAGATCATGAAATCCCCCGCCAATGGATCCAAATCGCAAGGCTCCGGGTCCCGGCGGCCGGCCCGCAAGAGCACCCTCACGCAGCAGCAGAAGAACCAGAAGAGACAGCGGGCGACGCAGGACCAGTTGACGACGCTCGAGATGGAATTCAACAAGAACCCCACGCCCACGGCCACCGTGCGCGATAGGATAGCCGAAGAGATCAACATGACTGAGAGGTCTGTTCAGATCTGGTTCCAGAACCGGTAAGTCCCAGAGCCCAACCCCTCCCTCTTGAGAGGGGGCTCTTTGCTGACCCCGCGCAGGCGTGCCAAGATTAAGATGCTGGCTAAGAAAAGCCTCGAAAGCGGCGAAGACATGGACTCGATCCCCGAGTCGATGCGCCAGTATCTTGCGATGCAGGCTATGGAGTCGGGCAAGAGCATCCCGGGCTTCTTCGGCCGCACCGGTCTCATGCCCTACGGCCACCAAGGCATGATGGGCGGAGAGCAGTCTGGGCCGGGCAAAGTTTGTAAGTGGCAGCTGACGAACATGAATACCTCAGGGGCTTATACTAACTCTTCCAGTGATTCACCACCTGAGCTGTCGCTCCCTGACCATCGGACGGTGGATGCGGGTTGGCCAGAACGCGATGGACTTGATCATTTTCTACTCGCCTGACAAGTGCACGATGACCTACTATATCAACAACGATCAGGCCGGCTACAAGATCGAATACCCGTTTTCCTACATCAAGAACATCTACCTGAACAACGTCGAAGGTGGGGATCAGCTTGGCGGTATTACGATTGAGCTCCTCAACTCGCCCAATTTCTTCATGGACTCCTCGACGACTGCGACCTTCATCCAGGTCAACGACTTCACCGAGGATCTGCAGGCTTCGCGAGTGTTGACGCATCACCTCGGTGGAAACCCCAAGGTGCTGAGCGGCCAGCTGGCGAAGTTGGTCAGTCTGGAAGCTTTCATTCACCGTCACAGCGCCCCCGCGCCCGTCTTCGACCAGCTTCACCCCATGTCCATGTCTGCCCCGGTTTCGCCCGCACGACCGTCGTCGCAACCGAACTTCGCACAGCCGCATGTGGGCATGTTCCAGGAATCGCAGTGGGGCATCGCGCCTCATCACCACCAGACCATGATGATGCGCGGACCGGGCCACAAGAGGCAGCGCAGCCGCAGTGTGCCGGGCCCCATCGATTTCCAGACGATGCAGATGCTACAGCACCCCCCGAGCTTCCACATCACACAACCCGAAAACCAGGCGCCGTCTCACAATCCCCAGATCTTCAGCCCAGTGCCCCAGCAACCCAACATGCTGGGCCCCGTCGGACCGAACCTTCGGATCGATACCCGGGCCGGCTTCGGTGCGTTGGACATGCGGGCTTATCCACTCTCTGCGACAACGGCCCCCTCGCCGTCGGACTATTCGAGCCCCAACTTCTTTGCTAGCCAGGCGCCTGATAACAATGGAATCTCGGCGCCCAGCTTTACCCCATACAGCGGCACGTTCTCGCCTCTGGTCAACCCGGCCAACCTGGGCGTCCCTCCCCCGTCGATCTCGCCGCTCTCGTTCAACCACCCTGACCCGGCAATTGTGGGAGAATCACCGCCCATGTCGATGCCTCCAATTTGCGAGGGCTCTGGTATCTCAGACGACGGTACCAACTTGAACGACATGTACCAGACCGGAAAGCAGACCATGACGCTCCCGCTGCATCCGCACTCGCCGTTTGTGGAGCCAAACCAAGCCGACATGGAGCTCAACCAGTTCATGGACCTGAAACGCTTCGATGCGGAACAAGCCTCGCTCGCCCGAGAGCGTTCAAGCGCAGTAAACTAGTGGGGAGCGGTCACCTACTTCTCACCTCGTGCTTTGAATTTCTGACTCGGGCAATGCTTCCCGGTTTCGCTCTCGGCAAAAGCATGAATGGTCTCATGACGTGCAATATACCCATCGAGAGTGTGGTTTCTCTTGGCTCAAATTTTCTTTGCGGCGTTTAAAGGGTCGTTGTATATACCAGGAAGCTTGTCCGGCCGTCTTTCTCCCCCCCCTCCCCCCATGTCGACCAACCAAAGGCTGCGACAGTATCCAACCCATCTCCGATTCACCAGCACACAAACAAAATACCTCTTACTTCCGACTTCGTATCGCATTTCATCCATCAGCCACGAATATACCATGACGATATCCCGCCATTTGTGCTGCCGCTTGGCACAGTGACTCGGGATATCCCGTTTCTCGTTTTTCTTTCACCCGATCTTTCGCACTTGCTTGCGTTGCTTTTCTCGTTTTTGCATGCGGATCTTTTCCGCCTGCCGCTATTCCTAAGGGCGTAACCTACTCGACGCTCGCTGGGAAGAAGCCTTTTAATATCTATTCCCTAGTCGTTGGCGACCTGGGCTCCCAAACCCCGCCCGGAGAGGATCTCCAGAGAATGGAGATGGGATGTTTCGTTGGCTGCGGGAGGAAGGATGAATGGCGAAAGAGAGCCCAGGAGGCTTTTCTTGTTTTTGGTAATGTGTTTCTAATTTTATCTTTGTGGGGGTTTTGGGAGCATCATTTGCGTTTCGCAATCACTAGGGATGGTTGGCTTGGTGGAATTTGGAGTTTTATATCTGGCTTGCCATTGTTTTAGGGAGCAATGAATGAGAACTGTGAACGGTGATGGTGGTCCTTTCCCGTCGTTTGGTGTGGTGAGGAGGCAGGGTGGTCTGTCGAGAGGTGTGAAACACAATGTGAGCAGCACGCCGGTCGAGGCTTTCCTCGGACAGGACTTCGGAGTTGGGTGTGAGGTTGTTGTTGCTGCTGCCAGCGTAGCTATGACTTGGCGTAGGACGTAATGGAATCCCGACATCACTGAAGCATCTCGCCGCACTGCCTGTTCCCTCCGAGACATGTATGTTGAACAGAAACGGCAAACGAGCATGCTTTGAGAAAATAGGGCTGATGGACGGCTGGGTCTTGACAACTCAAACACCACAGCCGCCAAGCCGGCCACAAAGCTTAAGCAGCGGGCGCTAACAACTGAATCGGCGTGGGCATATGGGTTCAGGTTGTATTTGTTACGTCTGCCGCATTCGGCGACAAAATGAGTGGGTAGGGCAAGCCAGCGCCGAGGACCCCCGGGCAATGCACCACAGTAAGTCACCTCTATGCCTGGCTTGTTGTGGAGCGGGAGAGACTGTCGTTTCATTATTATTCACGCCTCATCTTGGTGTTTTGGGGTTGGAGGTTGTTTGGCCGAAGGCTGAGACTCGTCGGGCATGATGAGAGCTGAAAGACCTATGGGGACGGCATCAGATCCCTCGTCACTTGCGAGCATGTGCCCAACTGCCCGGATGCACGTGTTGATGTAGTGCCAGCTAGCCAGGATGCGGTTAGAACAGAGCACTGACATGGTCCATATCCCAGCTGGCTCCGAGCCCGGTTGTCGGGATCATCGTAGATTCAAAGCCGTTCTTGGATGTGACGGTGAGTCGATCTGGGTCGATCATCTCCTTTTGGGACGTATAGCGGGGAGGCACGATACAGGAGAGCTGAGGATGCTCTGTTTGTTGACTTGCTGATCTGACGATTGTAGAACTGAACCTTGACAGATGTTGGTGTCTGAGATGTATATAAGCAGATCACTTGCCCATCCTGTGTTTGTCGATTCCGTGCCTTACCCTCCACCCACACTGGCCTAGCTACCACCAACCTTTCTTTCTCTGCCTACTCAAATCCTTGGCCATGCAGCTGTCTTCAGTTTTTCTATCAGCCACGGCGCTCCTTGCGCAGGCAGTTTCTGGTTTCAACCTGGTATCGTTTGACCACGACCCCAGGGGCACCCGTGCCACACTTGAACACGACCGGGTTGGGTTCTACGACAATAGCCCTGTTTCCGACAACTGGGTACCGATCGGGCTGGATCCAGATAGGCAGCTGGTCTCGAACCGCAGGATTGCCCTCTTCAACCAAGGCAATGGCTCGTGGCGTTTAGAGCAGACCGACGTAGGCTTCTCCTAGTGCTACGCGGCACCACATGTGGCGTTATACTAATGTATATCCAGGATCCCTCACGGCCGGGCCTTCGGGGGCCATTTGAGGTGCAAGGACTCTCGTTGGTATACATAGGGCAAGGGGACCTTGTATGGTTTTTGTGTGGCACTGACGACGGGCTGGACATTCTTCTGGTCAAGGAAGAGGAATTCGAGAGCCAAGATCCGGTTTGCATACAAAACGCCACCATCTCAATCATCTACTAGGTCACCTAGAAGGCAGGCTTTGGCGGACACGGAAGGTGGGTGTCTTGGGCAATATACACATGCCATAGGGAAATGGACAGGCGGGATCATCTTAGTGGGGTTAACCTCTGACCAGTGAGTCAGTCATATCTTGGGCGATCAAACATTCTTGTGTGGTGCTTTTGGTTTGGGTAGTGCGTATGTCATGTCTGGTTTGCTCTACAGCCGTGACATCTGCCATTGAGGCGATGTGACAAAGCAGGTACGAAGTATTGTCGTCGGTCTGTTATTCGTGCTTCCATGTGTGTCCCGAGGAGTTGAGTTAGCCCGGGCTTTTCGAATTTCCATCCAGGCCTCAAGGGGGCTACATTGGGCCCCTCGTCACCTGTAGCTGTAGTCCTCCCCAACTATTGGGGGGGGCGGCGTGTGTTAAGGCGTTGTTAGCTAAGTAGCCAAAATACGGCGAGAACAAAGCACCTGGCTTAGCGAATTGACCATCTAAGCTATATCCTAAGCTAGTTACCCAAGAGGATGTCTCGAGCATGCCCTTCCGCTATTGGGTTCTCGCAAGGGGATGATCGGCTCTGATCGGCTCACGGCCACATCTATAAAAGGCTCTCAAATCCACCACGATCCGATCAACCGGGTTCTGTCTTGGTGATCCGACGATCACGGAACTAACTCTCGATGTCGAGGTCGATGCCTGAACTCTTAGTTACCTATATAAGTCGGTCACTTGCCCACGTTTCGTTTCTCAATTCTCTTCTTCGTTCTCAACCTGCATTGCTATAGCCAGAAGCACCAAACCTGCCAACACCGTTCCCCTTGAATCATTGGCTATGCAGCTATCACCCGTCTTCCTGTCGGCCACAGCGCTCCTTGCGCAGGCAGTTTCTGGTTTTTACCTGACATCAGACAACAACACTGCTACTGGCCCGGAGGAGCCCGCCCGTTTCCGAGCCGTGGGTTCGCACATCGGGTTCTACCGTGAGCCGACGCTCGGGAGCGCGGACCTCCGGTTGGATGACGATGGGAATCTTGAGACGTTCGTGGACATCGGGTTGTTTGACAGAGGCGATGGCTCGTTGGGGTTAGAGGGAGGGAAGCCGTTCGCCGTATGCTTCTCCCGTTTCTACATGGCAACACATATGAGGTTATACTAATGATGTGTATCCAGGATCCCGATGACCCGCCGCCCATCCGGGGGCCATTTGTAATAAGAGATCAGAAATTCGTATACAACGCGGGGGATTGGGTGTGGTACCTATGTGGTCATCCGGAGAGCTTGGATATCGTACTAGGTCCCCCGGGGTTTGTTGCGAAAGACCCTTCAGGTGAGGTTTGCACGGAGGATGTAAAGCTCCATGTTAAGGATAGACATATTAGGCGCTGATGCGGCGTAGGTTGGAGGGGTAATATATCACATCTAATTTTTTTTACATACACATACATACGCTGTCACTGTTGTGAAGCCGGCCCATCCCACGTGGCAGGAATGTTATATGGGTTGTGGCTATTGCACCCGTTCCGTTGTTTAGACTCCCAGGCACCACGATGTGGCATGCATTGTTATTTGAAATGTACCCGGGGACATCACCTTGCATGGGAGTCGATGTGACAAGCAAGTACGAAGAAGGTACCGTAACCAGTCTGCATTGTGTTCACATGCTGGATCCCCTGTCTGGCTACCGGCCCGTATCTTGCAAGGTTTTCCACGCCGCTCTCTGTCCTCACCTACAGTAACGGAACTGGGACCCGACATAGACTCCTAGCCTTTTGGGCCGTGTTCATGCTAGCGATGCGACTGAGCGGTCGTTAGTTAACCGAATAGTTAGAATGTACATACATACATATCTCCACGTACCGTATAAACAACTCCGGGATTGGCTAGCTGTTTCTGGTTGTTCTGGCTGTTCTATTTTGAGGCGAGTTCCTGGAAGGCACAGTGGCACGAGTGGATGTCGCTCTCAAAGGAATTCGTCGCAGCGGTCCCCCCGGGCAGTCCAGGCCTGCCAGCCCAGCGCCTGGGCTCCTCCCCTCACGAACGAACTCGGTATTGCCAAGGTCGGAGACGGGAGCCTGAGGGGCATTGGCTGTGAGCCCGTTTTCCCTGTTTCCCCGTCCCCCCACAGCCACAATGTTCCAGCATGCGACAGGCCCTGATAGGTTGCGGGCCCCACACCGGGACTTCAGCCGCTCGACAGTCTGCTTCGTTTCGGCTTCGAGTCGACACATTGTGCATGCGTGGATCCATCACCTGCCAACTTGGCGACGGACAAGCCCGAGTCGCTCGTTTCGACTTGTTTCTCTTTTTGATTTTCTATCTCAATCATTGTTATTTTCGCTTCGTGTGTCGTGTATAGTATTTTTTTGTCCGACCTCGAAATGCAGTTCGAATACCAAAACCACATCCTCTCTCGCTTTTCTCTCAACTAAGCTACTTTTTTTTGTTCGGTTCCGGAGGACTGGCCGACTGGGTCCGGTGCCGGCCACCTGGTTAGTTTCGCGGCATGGCAGAAAGCGGCCAGGGAAATGCCGCAGAACAGCTACGGGACCAACTCGAGACGATCGAATTGCGCCATCAAAGCTCGAGCTCCAGCTTGCCTTCGAGCGCTGGCGTGGCCCAGGGAAACTCGCAAACTGGGGAACCTCGAGGAGCACGCTCGCGCCCGGCACTGAGACTCCATCCCGTTCGCGCCGGAGCCCGCGCCCCAGCTTTGACGGCAGCAGTCACCCCACCCTCGACCACCGAACTCGCCTCTGCCAATAAAGACCCCCGAGCTCTACACCATCCAGTCGCACACCCTTGCGGCGCCGCCGCCCCCGAGGCAGGATGGACCTCGACTGCCCCTGCGGTGCCTGCGCACCTCCGCCTTTCAGAAGAACCGAGGGTTTCGTTGACCCGTCCCCGCCCAAACATTCGAGCAGCTGCGAGACAATATCGAACCTCCGCGATCTCGAAAAAAGCACGGCTACGCCCCGCAGCTCGCCTGGGTTGGGTGGAAAGGGATCGCAAGAGGGGGTCTGCAAGCCGCCCGTGGGTCAAGGTCCAGGCGGCCGCCGAGAAGGCGTACAATCGGTACATTGTGGAGGGCTTGCTGAGGCAGAAACCGATCCCGCCGAGTCAGGATGGGAGGCATATCCCTCTGAGGCCAGGGTTGGCGAGACGGAAACCCTGAAGGACGAGCGGACAGGGCACTCTTACGTGCCCAATCTCATCGGTCGAGCCGGTATACCGTCTGGAACTTCCTGCCCAAGCAGCTGTTCTTCCAGTTCAGCAAACTCGCCAACTTTTATTTCCTCATTATTGGTATTCTGCAGATGATACCCCCTTAGTACGACGGGCACGTATACAACCATCGGACCCCTGATCGCATTCGTGGCGCTTAGCATGGCGAAGGAGGGATATGACGATTACCGCAGGTACAGACTCGACAAGCTGGAGAATAGAGCTCAGTTTTCGGTGCTGGACCCGGAGGGCACAGTCAAAGCGGACCGAGAATCGAGCGCCGTGCGTCTCGGGGATTCTTCAAGAGGGAGAAGCCAGAGGCCGAGGCAGGGACGCAAGCGACCGAGTTGGAATCTGCGTGCGCCGATGACGCGGAGCCCGGGCAGTGGGCAAAGGTGGAGTGGCAGGACCTGAGTGGGCGATATCATCCAACTACACCACGCGCGAGAATGTCCCCGCCGACATTGTGCTGCTCCACGCTACGGGCCCCAATGGCGTCGCATTTATCGAGACGATGGCGTTGGACGGCGAGACGAACCTAAAAAGCAAACAGGCCTGCCCGCTACTCTCGCCAAGCACTGTTCTCCCATTGCCGAGATGGGGAAGAGCGAGGCTGAAGTCGTGTCGGAAGACCCGAATATCGATCTTTACAGTTTCGAGGGCAGAGTCACCATCAAGGGCGAGACGATGCCGCTGACACTGAACGAGGTTGTTTACAGGGGCTCGACCTTACGAAATACCACCTATGCCATTGGCTTGTTATTAACAGTGGCGAGGAGTGCAAGATCCGCATGAACGCCAACAAGAACGTCCGCGCCAAGGCCCCCGAGCTGCAATACGCTGTCAACCGCATCGTCCTCATGTTGGTGTTTTTTGTCATCATCCTCAGCGTCGGCTGCACCGTCGGCTACATCGTTTGGCGCCGCGAATACCAATCCCTCGCCTGGTACCTTAACCGAGGAAGTGTACCGTTGGGGCAGATCTTTATCGCCTTCGTTATTGCTTACAATACGCTCATTCCGCTCTCACTCTACGTCAGCCTTGAAATTGTGAAGCTCGGCCAGCTGTTTCTTCTCAGCGACATCGAGATGTACGACCCGGTTACAGATACACCCATGGTGGCCAACACGACCACGATCCTGGAAAATCTGGGTCAGGTCAGCTATGTCTTTTCCGACAAAACTGGCACGTTGACTGAGAACTTGATGAAATTTCGCAAAATGAGCGTGGCCGGGACCGCATGGCTCCATGACGCGGATCTGCGCGCAGAGGACGAGAAAAAGGGTCGGGGCGTGTTGCACAAGGAGACGGTTGAACAGTCCGGAAAGGGCTCGGCTTTGAGCCCCCGAGTTTTCAACTCGTCCAGCTGAGACGGAGATGATGGACTCCTCTCCCGTTGAGGCTCGTCGCTCCCAGAGCGTCCGTCTCCGCGGACGAGTACTGCTTCGAGATGGAAATCACCCGTCCATCCGGCTCAAAACCAACCCGAGCTCAATACCGAGGACCTGCTCGCTACCTCACCAACAAGCCCCACTCGCAGTTCTCGCGCAAGACCCGGCAGTTCACCTCTGCCTGGCGCTGTGCCATACTTGCCTCCCCGAGACGGGAGAAGATGGAGAGATCAGCTTCCAGGCTGCGTCTCCCCCGACGAGCTTGCTCTGGTAGAGGCAGCGAAGGAACTGGGTTTCCTGCTCGTTGACAGGGCCTCGCAGTCCATGACGCTGCAAATGCGCAACTCGGCCGGTGCAACCATCACCGAGAAATATGAGATTTTGGACGTCATCGAGTTTAGCAGCAGGCGCAAGCGCATGTCCATCATCATCCGCATGCCGGATGGCAGGCCGTGCATTTTCACCAAGGGCGCCGACAGCGTCATCTTGCCACGCCTGAGACAGAAGCAACTTGCCATCCAGACTGCCTCCGCCGTCGAGAGGCGGGCGAGCATGCGTAGGAGTGTCGAGCAGGAGATGGCCCTCCGCCGGCAGAGCATGCAGAGCCACAAGCGGGATAGCATGAATATCAGGCGGACGCTAGACCGGAGGGATAGCTGGCGGCGTTCCATGGCTATCACCGACGAAGTCGATCACTGGCTCTCTCGCCGCGAGGCTGGGGGTGTGGACGAGTCACCAAGCGAAGCCGATCCTTACCAGAGCCCGCGCCGCTCCACGGCAGGTGCCCGGTCGCTAGAGCTCACCCGCCTAGCGGACCCTTACGACGGGATGGTGGATGAGTCGTTGGCGCTGAACGAGGCGGCCGTGTTCGAGCGTTGCTTTCAGCACGTCGACGACTTCGCTACCGAAGGACTCCGGACGCTCATCTTCGCGTACCGTTACTTGGAGGAGGATGATTACCGGAAGTGGAAGGACGTGTACCTCCAGGCCACTACCAGCTTTGTCAAGCGCCAGGAGCGCATTGAGAGTGCGGCTGAGCTTATCGAACAGGATTATGAGCTCGCTGGAGCCACGGCCATCGAAGACAAGCTCCAGCAGGGTGTGCCTGAGACCATCGACAAGCTCCGGCGTGCCAATATCAAAGTTTGGATGTTGACTGGCGACAAGCGGGAGACAGCCATCAACATTGCCCATTCGGCCCGTATCTGCAAGCCATTCTCTGAAGTTTACATTCTGGACGTCACACAAGGCGATCTCCAGGAACGACTCGCCATGACCCTCACCGACGTGTGCCGCGGTATGGTCCCGCACTCGGTCGCCGTCATTGACGGACACACGCTGTCGGTGGTGGAGGACGACCCCGCGCTCCGCGTGCTGTTCTTCGACCTGGTCGCTAGAGTCGACTCGGTCATCTGCTGCCGGGCGTCGCCCTCGCAAAAGGCGAGCCTCGTCCGCTGCATCCGGAAGCAGTCCCCCTCGGCCGTCACGCTCGCTGTCGGCGACGGCGCCAACGACATCGCCATGATCCAGGCATCGCACGTCGGCATCGGCATTTCTGGGCGTGAGGGTCTGCAAGCCGCACGCATTTCAGACTACTCCATCGCCCAGTTCCGCTTCCTCCAGCGGCTGCTCTTCGTCCACGGCCGCTGGAACTACGCCCGCAGCGGCAAGTACATCCTGGGCACCTTCTGGAAAGAAGTCGTCTTCTACCTCCTCCAAGCCCACTACCAGCGCTACAACGGCTACACGGGCACCTCCCTCTTCGAATCCACCTCCCTCACCGTCTTCAACACCATCTTCACCTCCCTCTCCGTCATCATCCCGGGCATCTTCGAGCGCGACCTGTCGGCCTCGACCTTGCTCGCCGTCCCGGAGCTGTACACCTTCGGCCAGCGCAACCGCGCCTTCAACTTCCCCCAGTACCTCGGCTGGATGCTCATGGCCGTCGCCGAGTCCGTCATCATCTACTACGCCGTCTATTACATCTACGCCGTCGCCGCCCACGGCACCAGCCCCGCCGACCTCTACTCGGTCGGCACCCTCGCCTTCTCCCTCGCCGTCGTCTCATCAACCTCAAGCTCATGTTCCTCGAGTCCACGACCGCACGCTGGTCATCCTCGGCGCCATGGGCTGTCCATCCTCGGGTGGTGGCTGTGGATGTCCTGTTGAGCGCGCTCTTCGGGCGCGATTGGGCCGTATGTCGTGCGGACGCGTTCCTGGTGGGGTTTGGCCGCGACGGCATGTGGTGGCTCGTCCACTTCATTGTGCTGTCGGCGCTGGTGGTCTTTGAGCTCGGCGTGTCGGCTGTCAGGAGGGCGCTGTGGCCGACGGACCGCGATTTGATGCAGGAGGTGGAGCATCTGCAGAAGAATGGGGTGGGGAGTGTGTTGGGCGGTGTGTTGCGGGGGGGTGTGGATGGTGGGAGGCCGGGGTTGGTCATGGCGGTGGGGGGGTTGATGGGGAGGGTGGTGGTGTTGGTGTTGTTGGTGGTGGTGGTGGTGGTGGTGGTGCTGCTGCTGGTGGTGCGGCGGGGGGTGGGCGGTGATGCGGCATCCCTGAAGACGGTCACGCCATGTCGGCGTCGGCGTCGGCGTCGGCATCGGCGCCGTCGCAGCAGGGGCCTGAACAGGAGACGGCGCCTGGCTGGCAGCGGTGGAAGGGCAGGCCTCTTCGCAATACGCGTATGGGGCGGCGGGGACGCCGGGGAGTGCACGGCTGACGGGGAGTTTGTGCGTCGTCAGTTTACGCCGCCGGCGGAGGAGAGGGAGAATCCTTTGGAGAGTGCCGGCGCGAAGGATAAGGGAGGGGTGGACCGGGTTTGAGTTTGAGCGGGGCAAGCGTTCGTTTATGATGATTGAATGGGATAAACCGGGAGGATGGGGTTGGCTGGCTGTCGTGGTGTTTACTGGGGAGGAGGAACACGTATATATACCACTGTATATATCCGGGCATTTACGGCGGCATGGATGTTTAGGCGCATTGGGCATTTTGATCGTGCATTTTTGCATTGGATTTGTCGGCATTTCTTGGGATAGGTATCTTGTCTAACTGCACCACATTCATTGTCGGCTGAGGCCTTGTCAAAACAGAGGTGGGGATACCCTAGTCGAGAGCAAATACAGCATGTTTTTTTTTTTTTGACTCGGAAGTTGACCGGTGACCGGATCGATGTGAGGATTGGACTCGGTGGGTGGTTGTATTGTTGATGTGTAAGTCTTTTCAATAGTTAAGCGTCTTTAACGGGACTGAGATGTGTTGATACTTAGTTGGAGAGAGTAAACGAGGCAACAGAGCAGGGTATAACATATGATACAGGCGCCCAAGGGAAACCCAACCCGGATCACTCCTTATTAACCTTTGATGATAACCTTGCCAGCGGCATGACCGCTCCTCACAACATCGAGAGCTCATGGGACCCTCTCAAACGGCCACTCGCTGTCGACAAGAACGCGGAGCTTCCCCTCACCAAACTGCTTCACCACCCGCTCCATCATGTCCAATCCCGGATCCATCATACTCGCTGCCTTCCAGGTCCGGCCGGTGCCACCAGCCAAGTCGAGCGCGGCCAGAGGGTGTTGGTAAGGAGAGTCAGCCCGCTCTTCAGCAAGGCCCAGAAAGTGTACTCCGAGAGTAGTGTATCGACGCGGCGTTGTACATGCCCTCGGGCTTGTTGGTACCGCGCCATGCTGCACACTCTTGTACAGCTCCTGGTTGCCGTAGGTATCAATGATGTGGTCAAACGGCTGGTCCCCAAACCGCCGCGCCAACTCCCCGGGGAGGTCCTTGTACTGCGTGTAGTCAACCACCTACACACTGGTCAGTCAACACCCCCAAAACCACCACCTCAAAAGCATGTACAATATACACACAACAGACAGGTTGTGTATGTACTTACCTCATCAGCCCCCAACCCCTTCACCACCGCCTCATTCCGCCCCGAACAAACCGCCCCACCCCCCCCCTTCCCATCATCCCCATCCCCCATCCCACCCCCACCACCGCATCAACCCTCCCCCCTCACCATCTGCAGCACCATACTCCCCACCCCGCCACTCGCGCCAACCACCAACACCCGCTGGCCCGCACCCACCCCGCACTCATTCACCTGCACATCGGCCGTGCACCCGGCCAGCAACAGGCCCGCCCCCTCGCGCAGCGTCCGCCCGACGGAAGCCGCACCGCATACCGTGCTGGGAGGGTTACGACGCCTTGGAGACCGCCAACGCCCGTGGCGAGAGTGTGCGCGAAGGGCGGGAAGCAGATTACGCTGTCGCCGGGGGCGAAGCGGGGGTTAGGACCCCCTTCGGTGGTGGTGGTGTTGTCCCCTTCGGTGGTAGTGGTGGTGGTGTGGTGGTGGGAGGGGGGGGGATGGTGGGTTCCAGACGTCGAGTACGGTGGCGGTGAAGTCGAGGGCGGGCACGGCGGCCGGGTTGGCGTGCCGGTGGGAGCGGATGAAGAAGGGCATGGCGGAGAGGGTGACGAGGTCGGCTGGGTTGAGGGCGGCGTGGGAGACGCGGAGGAGGAGGAGGTATTCCTCTTCTTTGGGTGTGGTTGTTTTGGTTGTGGAAGGGGTCGGAGGGAAGGGGGGGAGGGGGTGGGTGGTGGTGAGGGAGAGGGTTTGCGGTAGGGGCCGGGCGGTGGAAGGTCCATGCTTTGGTTGTTGTGTGGTTTGGAGTGTTGGTGTTTGGTGAGGTGGGGCTGGTAATGAGGATGACATGGTTGGAGTGATTGCTGTGATGTCTGTGAGTGATTCGGATAGGGCCGAATTGGCAATTGGGATAATCAGGCAAATAACTATCTTGGCTAACTGGATTGATGTGCTCAGTAGTTGTGAGACAATTCTAGCCAACCTTGAGGCGTTTCGACGATGTTTATCCACCATATCGTCTACCACATTGAGTCACGATTTGCCAATGTTACCACGTCTCTTTGTGCTTGCACACCCTTAAAGTCATCATGGCCGCGTCAGTCGTCCCGTGTTCAGCGAGCCAAGCATGTGGCTTGAAACCATAAAACCAACGGCTAACCGAGTCACCGTTGTGCGGCGGTTCAGCTCCTGCAGCTAGCAGTTGCGAATTAAGCGGAGCGGAGGAAAGGCCACTTGGGGGTTAGGGCAGTCACGGGTACAGAATGATGGTGGTATTACTTTGTAGAAAGATGGATTATGGGGTGGTATCATATGGATCCGGCCATTCCCGTAGACTTGCATGCCATGCCAGTGCGGCTGAAAACTAACAAGAGGGGCAACGGTGCCCGAGGTCCGATTAGATGATGGGTCCATGGCTCAGTTTCAGGCAACGGCATTTTGGGCCGCGGTCGACTCCACGGCGAATTTAGGAGCCTTTTAATACGTAGTAACCGCAGTCAGTTGGGCCGCTGGTGCCGGCTCAACTGAGTTGGTCTTCTTTCTTGTTCGCCGTCCCGCCGGACTCCAGCCCTGCAACACCCACCTGGGCGGCACCCGACAGATAGTCCTCCGACTCACCGAGCTGCTGACCACCAGCAACCCAGCGCTGCCGCCGAGCCTCCCGCCTCTCGGCGCAAAGCTTCTGCAGAGCCGGCCAGTAGACCGAGTGGTCGTAGTCAAACTCGAGCTTGCCGCTGCTGAACTCGGACCACATCTGCTCGGTCGGCACGTACTGGCTCATGTCCTCGTTGAACTTGAGCTTCTCGCGCGTGTTGGGTCGATGAAGGGCGTGATGAGCTTGAAGAAGCCGGTGACGATCCAAGGCATGTTGATGATGAGGGCCTTTCCGAGGCGCTCGGGGTAGTGGTGTTGCAGAATGTTCAGCACCTCGCGGGCCTGGCCGATGCCGGGCGCCGTGTTGGACCGCGACTTGCTCTGCTTGAAGTTGATGAGCAGGGCGAGGGTCTCCTGGCCGGGGGGCATGATATCGATGACGCGCTCCACCATGAAGACTAGATGCTGCACCTGGCGCGGAGACGGCTCCGTATTCTGGCGACCGGGGTTCAGGTAGTG
Source organism: Chaetomium olivaceum (assembly GCA_039881045.1). NCBI lineage: Eukaryota > Fungi > Ascomycota > Sordariomycetes > Sordariales > Chaetomiaceae > Chaetomium > Chaetomium olivaceum. Next base: position 214,638 of record JAYWVB010000047.1, on the reverse strand, counting down.
GCAGACTCTGGCCTCCTTGTCGTAGCCGAGGATGATCTGCTTGCCGGTCTCGTTCTCGGGCGAGATGTGCTCGGCTGTGAGCTCCTCAACGCCGTACTCCCTCCGCCAGGTCAGAGTCTCGAGCAGGCGCTTCTCGGCATCCTTCTCGTTCCACTTGGTGGCTCGCAGATAGCGCAAGAGGCATTCCTTGGTGAGCCAGAACTTCTCGCTGTCGGTGAGCGGGCCAGCCTTGTCCTTGGTAGACGGGACCTCGGTCCAGCTCTTGGCTTGCTGGAGTAGCCAGTCGTACTTTGTCTGCTGCTCAGCTGTGAGGGGTACCCGCTCTTTGGGAGTGCTCTCGGGAGTGGGAGCAAGCAGCGGGAGCTTAAGAGGACCCGCTGCTTTCTCATGCACCGGGTCGGCGCCTGGAGTTGCAACAGTCGTCGACATGATTGTAGTTATTTATTCCGTAGCGAGAATAAGCGAAGTAACTAGTTGTTGGGTTTAAAAAGTGTAGAATGCTGGAGAATGATCAGCGACATGGGAACAAAGTTGAGTCGGTCGGTATTCGTGTTTTATGAAATTTACACACCGCCAGAAGCCAAACGATACGGCTTGCTCGAGCTTGCTTCTTTCTACGAATAAATTCGGAATTAGAAATTCGAGGTAAAATCGGAAGATAAACCCGAGTGAAATAGTCACAATTTGTGTGCAACCGTCCAATACTCCAACCCTTTGTAAAAAAATGCTTGAAAGCTTGAAGCAGGAAACAACAACTTGGAAGCGTAACCTGGAAATCGGTGGGTGTTCAGTTGGGCAAGAAGGTCTGTATCAACAAGTCCCTGTCAATTCCCCTGGAGGCTCCACAGGCCCCTGCAGGGCCAGCACATGGCGAGCCTAACCGAATTGGGCACAGGGTATTTTCGCGTTAAGTGCTTCCGGCGCGTCACGTCACAACCGCGTCCCACTTAACCAAATATCGAACCCCTCCACCAAGATATCGGACATCTTAGTACCGATTTGGGTACCGGCCTTTCCAACACAGCAGATTCGAAAGTACGCTACAATTACAATGTCCGACGAAATCATTGTAGAGCTGAACGATCGGTTCGGCTCGGGGACCAAGGATCTCGAGGCCGACGTCGTGGCGGAACTCAAGTCCATCATGAACATGCACCAGTTGTCCGTCCAGGACTTGTTCTTCAAGTGGGAGTCGTATGGCATGAAGATGGGAATGGACGATTTCAAGGCCCACATCGACAACCTCCGCGCATTCAAGCAAAACCTACAGGACGAGCTCGTGCGGAGCAACCGGACGCAGGTGCACATCAAGACGGAGAAGCGAGGGGGTGCCACCCCGCGAGTGGCCAAGGGGGGCGGTGATGTGTTTGGGATGCTGGATGGGCTTGCAACACCGGGTGCTGGGAGGACCAAGATGGCCGTCAGGAGGACACCCGCAGTTTCACGGGTGAAGGCCGAGCCAACCAGCTCCCCCCTGAAAATGGAAGACCAACTAAACGCCTTGGGCGCAATCCCGTATGTAGCTGTCTTCTTCGAGGGGGTCACCAGTACTTGGCTAATACCCCGTGCGTGCACAGTCCGTCATCCTTCAACGACAGACCAAACGCCGGCGAAGTACTAGAGATCCTCAACGAACACCTCGACGCCGCCGAACCCCCGATCTCCCCCTTCCCCGAACCCCGCATCAAACTCACGGCCACATCAGACCAGAAGAAACTCGGATACAAAGGGCTAGTGATGAAACTGTCAGAGGCATCCGAAATCTTGGACGACCGGATAGAGGACTTCATCGCCCTAGTAGCAGAACACCACAAACTCGAAGACTCGGCATTCGGGAGTCCCGCGAGCCAGGGAACCGCCGAGATCGTCGCCGTCGGGCGCATCGCATCAGACTCCCCAGAGGGCAAACTAAACGCCGCCTCCCTCGTCCTGGAGTCCTCACGACGAATGGGCAACGCCCTGCGCGTGCCGCTCAATCTCAGCAAGCTCAAAGGCTACCAATTCTTCCCCGGCCAGATCGTCGCCCTCCGCGGCATCAACACCTCCGGCCGCGACTTCACCGTGCACCAAGTCCTCGACCTCCCGCTGCTCCCCAACGCCGCCTCCGACCCGGACACCCTAGCCGCGTACCTCGCCCGCCTCCGCGGGGGCGGCGGCGGCGGCCCGGACGCAATGGACATGGACTCCTCCTCCTCCTCCACGCCCGCACCATTAACCATCCTGTACGCCTCGGGCCCCTACACGGCCGACGACAACCTGGACTTCGAACCGCTGCACACGCTGTGCAGCGAAGCGGCCGACATCTACGCCGACGCGGTGGTCCTCACGGGCCCTTTCCTCGACGCCGAGCACCCGCTGCTCGCCACGGGCGATTTCGACCTCCCCCCCGAGGCCGCCTACGACGCCGACACCGCCACCATGGCCACCGTCTTCAAATACCTCGTGACGCCCGCCCTCAACCGCCTCGCCATGTGCAACCCGTCCGCGACCGTCCTGCTGGTGCCCTCGGTGAGGGATGTGCTGGCCAAGCATGTCTCGTGGCCGCAGGACGCCTTTCCCCGCAGGGAGCTGGGCTTGCATAAGAGTGTGAAGGTGATTGGGAACCCGATGACGCTGAGCATGAATGAGATGGTGCTCGGGGTGAGCAGTCAGGATGTGCTGTTCCAGCTGCGGCATGAGGAGCTTGTGGGCGGGTGAGCGTGTGGGTGGTGGCGGGGATACGCTCTCGCGGCTGAGCCGGTATTTGGTGGAGCAAAGGCATTTTTTCCCGCTGTTTCCGCCCGCGGATAGGAAGAAGTTGCCCAAGACGGGCGCGGTGGACGGGGCGAGTGGGGGGGTGCCGCCGGGGGCGATGCTGGATGTGAGTTATTTGAAGTTGGGCGAGATGGTGGATGTCAGGCCGGACGTGTTGGTGGTGCCGAGTGCGATGCCGCCGTTTGCAAAGGTATGTTTCTGTTTCGTTCATTGGCTGTTTTGGTTGTTGTTGTGTGCTGACTGACATCGGGTGTAGGTTGTGGACAGCGTGCTCGTCATCAACCCTGGTAGCTTGTCCAAGCGGAAGGGTGCCGGGACTTACGCGAAGATGACGCTCTACTCGCCGTCCCAGGATAATACCGTAAGTGGGGGAATGGTTGCCCATATGATATTTGAGAGGGCGAGGGTGGAAATAACCAAGATTTGATGGTTGCGAGCGTGGGCTGGGATGGTCATGAGGTTTGTGTGGGTATCAAGCATGATATATTACAAGTTACATACTGGTGCGGTTTGGAATTCGCGGAACACCTATCGGGTGTCCACCCTCCGCCGCTTGTCGCTTTCATAACGATCCCGATCGCGTTCCCGGGAAGGCGACCGTTTCCGTCGATCACCGCGGTCTTGCCGGGGCGACCGGGACCGGGACGGGGACCTTGACCGTCTTCTCTCCCGATCGTCATCGCGCCGCCGGTACGAGCCCCTACGTTCGTCTCTGTGCTCTTCCCGGCCCGCGTCTTTGTATCCGCCCCTCTCCCGGTCGTAGCCCCTGTCCCGATCACGGCTTTCACGCGGTCTCTGTGGCCGCTCCCCGAGCGGGATGGCATTCGCGCCCTTGGCACCGTCGCCGCCCCTCTCCCAGTCCCGACGGTGGTCATCCGGTTGGAACCTCTCATCAACATTACGGTCAAAGTCCCGCCTCCCCCGGCCATCGTCCAGCCGGCCCCACTGCCCCGTATCCTCGCTCTTGAGATCCCTATACTTAGTCGCACCCTTCTTACCAATCTTGGTCATATCCCTCATCTGCAGCGCCTTAGGCAACAGCTCCCGATTGACATCATCCACAAACGTCGCACCCGCAATATCCCTCTTATCCAGCCCCGCCGCCTTGCTCTCATCCTGATAGAAAGCGCCCTTATGGAAATACTTCTGCATAAACGCCATCTTGCCCCTGCCCTCCTTCTCCTCGCGCTGCTGCGCGAGGTGCGCGTCGTCCTCGGCCTGCCGCTCCTCCTCGGTCAGGTTGCGGCGCCGCTCGATCTCGGCCAGCTCGCGCTCCTTCGCCTCGATCGCCTCGCGCTCGCGCCGCAGCCGCTTGAGCTCGCGCAGCTTCCACGCCGCGTACTCGGCCTCCGGGTCCACGTCGTCCGTGTCGTCGACGCCACCCTCGGACCCGCTCGCGTCGTCTTCCCAGTGTTTGCGCCCGGACGCGCGCGCGGCCAGGTCTTTTTTGATTTGTTCTTCGACGAGCTCGTCGGCGGCTTTGCGGCGCGCTTCTTCGGCGGCGGCGGCGGCGGCGGCTTCGTCGTCTTGGTTCGGGGTTGGGATGCGGTTCCGGTGGTTGAGGGGGTGGGTACGGCGCCGTTGCTGTTGCCGTTGCCTTGTCGTTGGCTTTTGGGGATGAACTTGGGTCGCATCATCAGTCGCCGGGGCGCTTCCTCCTCTTCGCTGCTCTCTTCTTCCTCGCTCTCTTCTTCGCTGCCTTCCTCCTCGCTTTCTTCCTCCTCCTCTTCGGTCACGAACCCTTCCTCTTTTGCCTTCTTTTCCGCTTCCAGCCTGGCCAGCTTGGCGGCTTTCCGTCGCGCTTCCTCCTCTTCTGCATCGGCTATCCCGACGCCCTTGAGGTTGATCTTGGCGCCGTCGCCACGGCTGATGACGCGACCTGCACCAGCAGCGCTGGCAAACTTGGGCGGTGGTGCTGTCCTCCGGGGGGGTGCCTTTTTGGATTCGTTTTCTTGCTCGGAGCCGCTGGCTTCGGATTCGGATGATGATTCAGCTGCAGCGGCCTTGCCAGCGCGATAACGCGCTGGCTTGACCGGGTTGGCCGTCATACGTTTCTGGGGCGGCATTGTGGTGATGTAGATGTGGAGTTGGGGGTTCAGTATTGGTTTGGATAGTTTGGAAGGTCGAGATTCGAATTTCAGGAATTTGGCGATGCTGGCATGGATCCTCTGGCCAAAATAATCAGACCTGGAACATGGGTCCGCCTGCCAGCGCCCTGAGTGTCATTGACATATGGACGACTACACTTTAATAAGTTGTATATCAAACGTTAGACAGGATAAAATAAATGATATTTTACTGGGAATAGAATGAGCAATGTGTAGAAAAAATCTGTTGCACTTGTCTTATTAAATTCGGGGTTGGTTTGGCCGAGAAGTAATGGTATCAGGATAGCTATATGTCGCTTGTGTGTACCGCTTCTTCCGCCCAGGGGTCGGGTGTGGAGAACCTGGCAAGACTGTCCCCAAACCACCCACCCTAAAGGTCAATGTCGAGGCGCAAAGCACGGACCACAAGCCACCGGGTACCTGAGCCGGACCATCTCTTCTTAGACAATTCAGGAGATAAAATCTGTATGATAGTAGTAGGTGGACTAGTTCATGAGTTGCGAGATTGTGTTTCTCTGTGCGGTGACACCCAAGAATCGTCCCCTGCGAGAGTTGAAAGTAGCCGAGTGCATCACTCGGTAATGGAGTTACCAAGTCATGAAGACACAATTCCCAAGTGGCAAACGGTGAGCCGTGAAGTTGTCATTAATGATAATCACTCGCCCTCAATGTATCCAACAAAACCCAACACTTTCTATAGCACACCCGCTTCGCCCCTCACTTCCCCATCCCCAGCATCCCAAACGCCCTGTCCAACTCCTCCCCCTCATCCGGCACCGCCATCTCACTCGCTCCTCCCCGCCCATGCCCGTGTCCATCACCATAGCTATTCCCATATCCCTCCCCATACCCCCTCACCGGCTGCTGCAACAACATCTCCCCCTGCCTACCATCATCACCACCACCACCACCCACCTGCCCATCCCCGCCTCGCTCATCATCCCACCACCACCACCACCACCAACCCCGCCCGCACCTGCACCTGCCCCCCCTCCAAACCCCCCAGAATCCGCCGATCCAGCAGCGCGCTCCGGCTCCAGCAGCCGCGCCTCGCTATCCAGCCAGCCGGGGGCCACCCGCCTCTTCTCGGCGAGCTCGCGCGCGCGGATGCGCTCCTCGAGGCGCGCGACGTCGGCCTCGGCCGTGGCGCACAGCTGGGCGACGTGGGCCTGCAGGGCGCGGCACGAGGCCAGGATCTCGTCCGGGTGCGCGGCGTGGCCCGAGGGGGAGACGACGTAGCGCGGCTTTTGTTGTTGTTGTTGTTGGTGGTGGTGGTGGTGGTGGGTTGCGCTGGGGTTGTTAGGGGTTGAGGATGATGATGGGTCGGTGGTGTCGTCGGGGTTGGTTGTTGTGGTGGATGTTGCGGTGATGCCGGTTGTGGAAGGGGGAAGGGTCGAGGGCATGGGCTTGTACCGGTAGGGGAGGGTGGTGGCGGTGGGGAGGTTGACGAAGGGGGAGACGGTTAGGGGAAGTTGTTGGAGGAGGGGGTGCGTGCCTGCGTCGGTTAGTTGATGGATTGGCTGTGGCAGGGGCCGGGGTAAGGGGCTTACGATTGTCGTGCATTGCGAATGTGGTGCACTGTGATCCCAGGATGTGAACGTGTTGGTTACGGTTAATGGGTTGACTCTTGACTGTGGATGGATGATGAAGAGTTGCGGGGAGCTCTCGAATCAAGGTTACGCGCCGGCAGGCACCCGCCCTCCTCCCGATAAGACGATAAGAGCTCGACCCCACCGAAGTTCTCGAAGCTCAACCAACACCCCTCGACAACCCGCCAAGTCAACATTGTTTCGTCAATCAAATACATCCATTGTCCCCAAATCGCCAAAATGAGCCTCCAAACGGTCAGGTCTCCGTTCTCGCTGAACGACTACACTCCGCTATCCGAGCACCAGGAGCAAACCCCCAACAGCTTCTACGATGGCAAACCCGTGCTCCATTACCATGCGACCGCCGCAAAGGCCTGGATCCCCAAGTCGCAGCTAGGCAAGCTGCCCTTCTTCCCAGCCGACCTCGCCTCCGAGCCAACAGCACCCGAGAGTAGCGCACTGAATGGCCAAACCGAAGAGAGCGTCGAGCAAAAAGTCGATCTGTTTGTGAACTCACAGTATGCACCACCCCACTCCCCTGCCTCATCCCCCCCTTGACTAACCGCGCATCCCCCCAACCCAGACACCTCTCCATATTCTGCCCCTCGGCCGAATCCGGCGTCACCATCCCCTACCAACAAATCAGCATCCACGCCGTCAAGACCCTCCACTCCAGCGACCAAACCGCCCACCCCGCCGTCTACCTGCAGCTCGAACTCGCCGAGGGCGGCGCAGGCGACGACGACTTTGACACGATCGAGCTGACGCTCATCCCACAACTCAAACAACAAGAACAACAACAACAACAACAACAACCTAGGAGCGACACGCCCAAGCCCGAAGCCACCCTCCTCTTCGAGGCCATCTCGGAGTGCTCCAACCTCAACCCGGACCCGGTGCAGGACGGAGACGACGATGAGGACGATGAGGACCCCGACGAGGACGGGGGCGCGCAGATCCTGTTCGAGGGGGACTACAAAGCGGTGGAGGGGTTCAGTGGCGTGTTTGCCGGCGCGAGGGATGGCGGGCTGCCGCCTGCGATGCCGGGGAGTGGCGGGTGGATTACGGCGGATAATGTGCATGAGTATTTTGACGAGGAAGGGAATTGGATTGGCGGGGAGGAGGGTGTGAGTGGTGAACTGGGGGAGGGGGCCGGGGTGGTGCATGGGAGAGAGGAGGAGGAGGAGGAAGGGGGTGCTGCTGCTGCTGGGGATGGTGTTGAGGTGGCGGCGAGGGGGAGGTGAAGAGGCCGAGGAGGGAGTAGGGCCCCATTGGTGCTGGGGTTGATGGATTGCTCGCGGCTGTGATCTGGAGTTATTTGATGGACTAGATGCCGATTGGCTTGCTTATAAAAAGGAGAGACCCATGGTAAGTTAAACACCCAAGGTTTGGACGTCTGTTTCGATGTTCCTATACAGATTACATGTGGATGTTCTGTGGTGTGACCCTAACCCTGTCATCACATGCCGTGCCGAGCAACACACTTCCCAATGGCGTTATTGGGTCAGCATGGCGGACGCTGAAACCAACAAAACCCTTCTTTCGCACCTCAGCCTCTGCGTGCATGGCAAAGCATGTGGTCTTAAAACTGCCATTTTCCTTTCCTAGTTTTCCTCCTAAGTAGCATTGTTATGATCCTTAATTTTGCAGTGTCTGTTCCACGGCAAACTCGGCTTCTGCTGCACCAAATCATAACAAAACAACAAACACAAAAATCCACAGGGGTTGTTGAACCATCAAACTTGCAATTTCACAAATCCCAGGGGTGTGTCGCCCTGCCCGTCACCGGTTCGTCCCGTCTGATCGCTGCTTGTACCCGCGACTTGCTTGCCCCATCCGAAAATGCTCTGTCTAACTGACTCGGTTAGCGACTCTCGCGAGCATGACGCCGTGGAACCGCGTGGGTATGGGCCCAAAGACACGTCCGCGGTCCCATCCTCGGATCAGGATACGGTCGTCCGTCTTCTTTGCCCTGACCGTCTTCTTCTTTCTGTGGCTGGTTCTGCCGTACGATAACGCCGCGCGGCTGGCCTTCCGGTGGAATGCGAGGCGGCTCAAGGCCGCCGTGTTCTCGCGCTCCAGCGAGCGGTGGGTGTACGCTCGCCCGGAGCACCCGGTTGACCTGGGCCAGGATCTGGTGGTGATCGTCAAGACGGGGTATGGCACGCGGGAGCGGGTGCCGGCCTGGCTGGACGCTCTGAGCGACGCGAACGAGTTTAGAGACATTCTCGTGATTGCCGACTCGGAGGGCCACATTGACTTTAACGACAAGTATCACGATAAGGGGTTGCATGTTCACGATGCTGTGGGCCACTCCCTCCGGCTTCACTTGCGCCGTTACGGGGATCATCCGAGGGTTGTGAAATACAACCAGTTGACCGAGGCAATCTTTAATAATAATGAGGCACTGGCACAAAACCACTGCCGGGCGTTTGGGTGGGAACTGGATGCGATGAAGGTACAGCTTTTGCCGCCCATTTTTGTATCTTGGTCACTTCTTGATAAGCATGTAGCTAACACATCTTGTAGTTCATCTCCGGCCTAGAAATGACCTACCAAAAGTACCCGCACAAGCGGTGGTACCTGCTCGTCGACGACGACCCTTCATCATCCAACCTTCACTCAGACCCCTCCTCGAACACCTTGACCCCGAGAAGCCCCACTACCTCGGCAACGCCGTGGGCGATTTCAAAGCCCGCTTCGCGCACGGCGGATCCGCCGTCATTCTCTCGCACGCAGCCATGAAGACGCTCATCGAGAACCAGCGGGCCCTCGCGTCGGTCTACGTCGACTCGCTCGACGAGACGTGGGGCGACCGGCTGCTGGCCAAGGCGCTGCTGAAGCTGGGCATCCACCTCGACGAGTCCTACAGCCACCTGTTCAACGGCGAGCCGCCGCGGCTCAGCAAGATCCGCGCCGACCGCCTCTGCTCGCCGCTGATTTCCTTCCACAAGCTGCCCACCCCGGCCGCCATGCGCGAGGTCGGCGAGTATTTCCGCAACGTCAGCAAGCCCGTCATGTGGAATGACTTGTGGGAGATCTATGGCGAGACGCCGCCGTGGAGGCAGACGGAGGCCGCGTTTCACCGGGATTGGGATCATGTGGGCGAGCCGGATGAGTCTACCCTCACGATTCCCAAGGTGAAGACGGCTGAGGCGTGCGAGAAGCAGTTGAACCGCCGGTCAAGGAGTTCTCTGGCTTGGTCATGGAACCCGGAGACGGAGACGTGTTATATAAGCCATTGGATGATTGTCGGCAAGGCGACGGCCGGGACTGTCTCTGCCATTAATGCCCCGCGGGCGAGATCTTTGGAGACCACCTGCATCCAGTACTGAGCTGAGATTTGGGTGATAGGGGAGAGGGCGAGATCTACGGAGCCCCGACGCGGGAGCTTAGCGGCAGCGCCGCAGCACTAGGGAGCATGGCTACCTGAGACGAGACCGGGGAAATGGGGGGATGGCGTGCCAGAGTCGGCCAACGTCAAGGCCGGCCGTCGTGTCTGAAGCCAACGCTGGGGCCGCAGACGGGTTCTGCAATTGGGCCTTTTTCTCGACACTGGCGTAAGGTGACTCTTTATGAATCCGGCGAGGGACCCAAAGCAGGTACATTACATTACATACATGGAAGCGACCGCGATGCTTTGTGCAGTTTGGGGCCGCACAGGGGAATATCGCTTTAAGCTGGACAACACCCAACGTCATAGGAGGGCTGAAGGCTCAACCGGCACATTATGTGCCGCCCAGCTGCCGATTATTGCCCAGGTCGGTTTGTTGGCCCTCTCGGCCACAGTAGATCCTGAATCCGGCACAGGTGCTGGTCGCTGCATCAGGCCTCTCTCCCTACCTAGACTAATCACGACCGAGTTGACATCTGGGTTGTCCGTTGAGGAAAAGATGTATAACCTAGTATAATAGCTGCTTTGATAGCGAGTGTGCAGAGCGAACTAAAGAAGTCAAAAAAAATAATTAGTGGTTGCTTTGCCGTTACGTATGGACATACAGTACCTAACTACAGTACCTACAGTACCTACAGGACCTCACTGTTTCAAGTCACAAGACTCCCAACGGCTTCTGATCCACTCCATTGGTTACCCGATCGGTAGTTGGCCCGCCACAGCCCCTGCATCCCCTGTCAAACCTCGAATCCGGGGTCTCAACTTCGATTCTCTCCTTTCGTCCTGTCTCCTTCGGCTGCTGCCGCCAGCGCAAATACCAAGATGCGAATCCCATTTAGAATATCCCTTGTCTTCTGGGCAATTGCCCTTGTGACACTGCTTGGATACGCCATTTCGAGATTATTATTTTTCAAGTCCATCTTCTTCGAACATGCCGGAATCCGACTCACCCAGCCCGAAATAGCAACCGCGTCGGTCGACAAGGCTGGTCCTGATGCCTCCGGTCGCGTCCAACACATACCAAAAATCATCCACAATGTCTTCCACAACTGGCACGTGCCTGGAAACGATACCTTGCCGGCGGATATGGCCGAAATGCGGCAGACCTGCATCGACACGAACCCAGACTTCGAGCACAAGGTGCGCCGGCCTTGCCCCTCCAGCAGTGGCTATTGCTGTCGCCTAGATCTACGCTGACATTGTGCCACTCCAGCTGTGGACCGAGAAAGCATCACGCGACTTTATCGAGACGGAATACCCCTGGTTCTTACGCACCTACGATGGCTATCGCTACCCGGTCCAGCGCGTCGATGCGGTCCGGTACTTTATCATGCTGCACTACGGTGGCATCTACATGGATCTCGACAACGTGGGTGACTTTCTTGCTAGGCCATGTACGGTGTTTTTGCTATCATCCAAATACTAACAGAACCTTTGTTCCAGGGCTGCAAAGCCGATCTGACCCCGCTCCTCTACTACCCGGTCTGGGTGACCGACGGCGGGCGCGGCGCGCTCAGCAACAACATCCTGGGCGCGCGACCGAACCACCCCTTCTGGCACCGCCTGACCCTGTCGCTGCTCCCCTACGACTGGAAGTGGCCGCTGCCCTTCGTCACCATCATGTACGCGAGCGGCCAGTGGTTCCTGACGGCCATGTGGCAGGAGTACCACGCCCTGCTCCCCAAGCCTGTCGACGGGCAGCAACACGAGCATCGTCTGTACCGCATCATGATGGACATGGCCCCCGGCGCCGATCCCTGGGTGTTCTTCTCGCACCAGGAAGACGGCGGTGGCACGTGGAACAACTGGGATAATACACTGTTTGCGGGCATCGGCGACCACCTGCTGCTGTTCTTTACCGTGCTCTTCGTCGTTATCGGGCTCGTCTCCTGGTTGGGGCTGCGGTGCTTCCGCAAGTACCGCAGGGGTGGCTACAGCCGGTTGAAGAACCCCCAACGTGGTTTGACGGTTTGTGTTGGCGATTATGCGCTACTGGGTACTAGAGAGGAGTCACCCGGTTTAACTGTTGTCGAGCACGCGGATGCTGAACAGCCGCTAAACTGGTGCTGCCGGTATGGGCTGTTGGCCACGTTCAAACAAAGACGGTCTCCGTCACCACGGATTCAAAGGCTGGCTTTGCTTGGTCACATGCAATGTTGACCCCTAGACCTAAGCATGTTGCTCGCTGGGGCGTTTCAAAACGAGCGTCGAAGGGAAAAGAAATCCCGGACACAGGCTTCCTATCGACGACGTCATGGTCAGCACCGAAGCCAGCACACCAAACTCACGCACCAAACTCAGTCCCCTGGCATCTAACCGACCTCACTCTGGTCGATACGAACAGTTGTTGTTACTGCTATTATCTCACTCAGGATACCCCTTTCTTTCATATCATTTCGAATAACGAGTCACATGCATCGGTACATAGGGCCTGCGCCTTGCACACGGGAAACTCACTTGGGATGAGAGCAGGTGCGCAGCTACAACTTGTAATGAGAATCATCTGGTTCATAGACGTGGGCTATGGGCAAAGAACGCTGAAAATAGCAATGGGATCAATTCTATCAAACGGAACAAAAGAAACAAGAGGATATCCCCCTAAACCCCAAACCGCAACCCCCTGCAACTGTCTACCGCAAACTCACTTCGTCCACGGCCTCGGCCCCGGCGGGGTGTAGGAGTCGAACGGAACATAGATGTTGAAGAACAGTCCCTTGTCATCGTACTTGTAGTCCTTGTTGAAATCAAAGTCCTGATCCGGCACCGCGTTCCCATCCCCCGACACCTCAAACTGCACACAACCGGGATAAAACTCAGCACCACGGTCCGGACGCGCAGGGTCGTTACCCGCACCATCCGCCATATGCAGCGCGATAATCTCCTGCCGAATCAAATACTTCCCCTTGGCCAGCGCCTGGGGCAGCTGGAACTCGACGGCGCCCTCCTTCTCCATCAGCTTCTCGGTCGCCCACTTGCCGCCCTCGAACCCGTCCTCCGCCAGCTTGCTCCAGATCGGTCCCGTCGGGTCCCCGGACGTGTAGTTGGCGATCCACGTCTGCATGGCGCCCTTGTGCGACGGGTCCAGCGGGAAGTCGTTCGGGTCGTCCGGGTTGTAGTGCCACCAGTGGAAGGTAATCTTGTCCCCCGCGGCGGCCTTGACGGACGAGCCGACTTCGGTGCCGCCCTTGGTGTTGCAGACGAGGGAGGGGCTCTCGAGGTCGCGGACCGGGTCGTTGGTGGCGGGCGACCGGACGTATTTGTTCACGCCGTCGCCTTGGTCCTTGCCGTTGACGGATACGCGGAAGATGGTCGCGTGCGCCGAGGCGTGGTGGGCGAGCGCGAGCACCGCGAGGGTGACGCTGAGGAGCATGGTGGGTGGGTGGTTGTAAAGAGTGGATGGAGTTGGTGGGTTGTAAGAAAGGAAAGACTGTAAGGAGTGTGTGTGTATTGCTTTGTTGGGATACCGGAACTTGGTGTTGTAAGTGATGCTGGGGCAGTTAGAGAGCCTGGGGACGGGGTTCCATCTTATACTTCATTCCGGAGATGATGCTAGGTCTCGTAATTTGGAGGGATGGGCTCGGACTGTCCATCATCATACCAGCTCCTTAGAACAATCCGACTAGGCCCCCTGCCCTGTGCGACTACCGCATTCCAGTTCAATACGATAGTAGGCGTCAGATGGGTGGTGGCCGTCCCTCGTGGGCTTGGATTAGAGGGTTTAATTGGCATGGTTTTGGTGGTCTTCATCCCCTAGACCGACGCCGCAACGCGCGGGCAGCTTTTGGATGTTTCAAGAGGTTGAACAAGATGGGTGTTTCAAGAAAGGAGAGATGAGATGATCCCGCGGGTGATCGGCGTGATCTCCGTTGTGTGGGGCCGGAGACCCGGTCTCAGACCCGGCCCCACCAAAACAAGGGTAAAACGGCTGACGGCGGCCGGGTTTCACCGGCCACACCACTACATACGGGGAATAGGGTCTGAAAGCCTAATGGCCCGTACTAGTGTCAACTGATTTAGGTAGTTACACCACCGCCCCAAGTGTTCGGATCACAAGAACTATAGAGATTAAGATTCAAGGTCTGATACGGCCTGGGAGTCGGAGCCGGTTTTGTAAGTGGACGATCCAGCAAGAACAAGATTGAGGCCACGCCTTTAGTTCTTGTGCACCAGTAAGTTCACTTTCCTGAGGGTGGTGAGAACTCAGGAAGGAGCTGGTAGCACAAGTGCTCCCACATTGTAAACGAACCTCATCCATGGCCCCTTGGGTGGAGGATGCTTCCTCCGGGCCGTGAAACTCACGACGGCCAAAGCAATGCACAAAGGAGCACTATTCCATTAACATGTTAGCAAAACTCAGATCACATCGGCTCTCTCGAAAGGCAGGACTCACGTAACCAGCACCCTCACACACCCCGCGGCAACCCCTTGGTCAGCCCTCTGTGGCATGCATCCCGGTACTTGTCCGCATCGCACGTCCCATCGCCCAGATACTGCCCAACAACGGCCAGCATGTAAACCGACACCCCAGCCGCCGCAACCCCCAGAACCCCAACCGTAACGGCAAGAATACGGTGCCGCCGGGCTCCGCAGCAGCAGAGCACAAGCGGAAGCCACAGCCCAACCCAAATGACCTCGACAACAATCGAGATCATCACCACAGTCCTAGACACACACACACACATTAACACATCAGCAGCTCCCCTCCCCTCATACACAACCCCGCCGGTCACCCGCCCGCCCCCCACCCCCCCAAGGCACAACAAAACCGACCGGGCACAACCTGAAGATTGAATGAAAGTTATGAAACTCACACCGGCACGCTCGCCTCATCCGGCAGCGCCTTGACCCGCTTCCAGTCCCTCAGCGCTGAGGCCACCAGCCCGACGGCAACGGCCTCGGGGATGAACAGCACCGCGCATACCACCAGCTGGCGGATGATGCGTTTGGCGGCGAGGCTGGCGGCGCGGGACACGATGGCGTCGATGCGTGCTCTGTCGCGGGCGGCCTCGGTGTCCGGGGAGGGGTGGGGGTAGGTGGAGGTGTAGGTGTAGGGGGGGAGGAGGGGTTCCGCGTCGTTGTTGTGGTTGTTGTTGGTGGTGGTGGTGTGGTGGTGTTCTGATGACGAAGGGGTGAGGAGCTCGATCCCTTTGTGGAGGGGTGGTGATGATGAGTCCATGGCTGTGGTGGTTTTGGCCCGTTGGTCCATTGTTGGTGGGGGTTGGCCTGTCTTGGCCACGGGATGCTGCTACCTCAGTTATCGTGAGATCCGGTTGTGGTGTTGAAAGAGAGCGTGACGATGGGCTGAAATTGTTGTCGCGTGAGCAAAGCCATCCCGTCGCCGACTCGATGAGGCCGCCAAGAGATCAACAGCCAAGCCGCCAAGGTCGTCCGCAGGGAGTGAAACTTCTGTGTTTTCGTAATCCCGGGGTATCATTCGTCCATCTGCCTGAATTCCTGTGATTCGTTTGTGTATAGCGAAAGTCCTTCTCAGCCTCTCTGCTCTTGTAAGAGCAAGTATTGGACCTCTTCGATACGTGGAGTTGAGTCCCCTGAGCTACCTATGGTCAGCAGTTGTAGTTGTTTGAAAAGGGATGAGCGGTTTGGGAATTGATGGACAACTACGGGTACCTACTCATGGCAATGTGACATGGGCACAGAGATTCACAGTTCGAACGAGGCTCCTTAAACCCAGCCATCATACAGTACTATCGCACAAGTTATATTCATTTCTATCATCCCTTATTACTATACCGTACACTAACATCCCTCGTCATCATAATCCCATGACCCGTATCCTGCTTCTGCAGGATAATCTCCTCACTATTATTATCCGGCGCCACGTTCTCTGCCGAATAGTCCGGCGAGTGCCTGCGCGAGGAAGGGGCGCCCTCGACGCTCGTCACCACGCGGCTCTCCCCCGTCGGCGAGCCGCCGCTCTTGGTGTGCATCTCGAACTCGTCCGCGTGGCTCTCGTCCGCCTCCCCCGCCGGTGCGGGTACTTGCTGCCGATCGTCTCGACCCCCATGGGCGTGCGCCCACTGCGCCCGCCACCGCCGCCGCTGCGCCCGTACGGCGTGCTCGGGTACGAGTAGCCGGCTGAGCTGTTAATCTTGAGGAGGCGACCGACGAGGGGCTTGAGAAAGGAGGCGCACGCGGCGATGATGCCGATGTTGAGTTGGAGGCTATGAAGGGTGGGTAGGTAAGTATGGGAACTTGCGAGCGGTCGACGTTGGCTGTTGTGACTTACTTCTGCCAGAAATGTACCCAATAATCAAAGATGGCATCGGGGTCGCCGCCCGTCGTGAGCATGTAGACTGCCTTGAGGACGCCCATCAAGATAGAGCTGTGGGACGTTGCCAGTGGTTAGCGGATAATGAATTGCCGGGTCGGGTTCGTTCTGAACTCACAGATATCCCAGGTTCAGAATGCCAATCACATAGAGCCGTACGCGAAGCTTCATCTTGAGGCTCCAAATGATGGGGATGGGAAGTGCGCCCAGGACCACATCAGTGAAGATGTTACAGGCTGTCTGGCGTTAGAATTGCTCGGGGGGACATCGTAGACGAGTAAACTCACAAATATTCCAATACACGAGGTTGACAAACAGGTTGAAGTCGGCGCATCTCGGGTCAAAGGGATTCATCCATTGAAACTCCCACCAGCCCGAGAAGGGTGTGCAGTAAACAAACAACCAGACAATGGCCTGAATCGAATACGCCACGACGAATCCTGCAATGGCAGTCAGCATCCAGCCATACCATGAAAACACACACCACTCAAACAAGGGGGCGTAAGAGACGTACCCATGACGGCAAAAAGGGACCACCGATACCATTTAAGGTCCTTTTTGAGCCGCAGCAAACTGATAGCCATTGATATTCTCAGCAAGCCCATGGCAAACCCGTCCGAGAAGACCGTCTTCCAGAAGGTAATCTCCTCGAACTTTGTCCTGTCCTCAATTGACACCACCAGCCCGTGGCGGCCGAGACCGTAAGGTATTTGGAGGACCAAGCAGATCCATGACATGAGTGCAAGAGCCTTCGGTAGCGTTAGTGATAAAGATTTCCCGCGATTAATAACCATGGTGTAGTCCTTACACAAGCCATAAGAATCAGCGCATCGTCGACACCAAACGCCCTGACCATGAACACGCGGACGTAGAGCCTCAGGGAGACGAAGGTCAAGGCGAGGAAGTGGAAAAAGCCCACGAGCCCGACGATCCGGCCCGCATTGCTCGCGTTGACATACTCGGGCGGGAAAGTGGAGGGGTCTGGCGGCAGGAGAGAAGGATCCATGATGTTGGGTTCGGAGTCTCACGTTCGAGAAGGGCGGCGGCGGACACGGCGGGTATGAAAATCACCACAACCGCAACTTGAACATGATGCCCAGATTTCCCAACACCGATTGCAAACTATCGTCCGTAGCCATGGTTCCCAGTGGTGGGTCCGACAGGATTTAAGAACAGGGCGGGCGGTGGCCCTCTTTCGGGCCCGACAGGCACGAAGAACCTGCTTGCATGTGAGACAAAAACCGCTTGGGTATTTTCGGACCTGTCGTTCGGTGTCCACCTGCTCGATACAGGATAGATCTCGAATCCTGGCGCAGTAGCGCTCAGACCTCTACAGGGGGGGTCGTTGACGATTCGGGGGCACATGTCGGGTTACATTGATAAGACATTCAACGCTTGACGTCCCGCAACGGCGTCGTCTCCGGCCGTCTGGCGCGTCTGGTTGCTTTTGGGGACGCTCGCTTCGGCACCATCCTGGTTTACACGTTGTATCGGCGTGGCTGCCGGAAGCGAGATCTCGCGCATGATCCCATCGGGGGGGCTGCTTTGCCTCCTCTCGGTTTCGTGCCGAAACCAGGGTGTCGATTTGGGAAGCGGTGGGCTGCGTTTGGACGCTGCATGAGCTGCTAGTGGCGAATTGGAAGTTTCTGCGAATACACGAGTACCACAATGAGATGCCCAAGCACGCCAAGGGGCAGCCCATGAAATTACCCGACTCGCTCAGCTCTGTGCGTGCCTTTCCCCTCTGCTGTCCAGGGGTATGTCCTGGTTTTCGGGAATACCGGCCAAGCCAGTGAGATCCGTCCGCTCGGAGTTTCACCCAACCCGGTCGCCGTGTGTGAGCCTTGGGCGAGAAACTTGCCTGCAACAGGGGTTCTCGGATCGGGACATATTAGCATGGGGTTTGCTCTATGCAGCACCATAACAAAATGATACAATTTCTTTTGTTTTTCAACATGGATGTTGGTGTTCTCTATGTTCTTCAAGACTTCGAACCGGGTTCTCTCGTTTCGATCAGCAGCGGAGAAATCCACTCAGCAGATCAGATCAGCGGCGCCCGCCGTTGCCGTCGATCCGGGCCTTGAAGAACGATCGAAGATCGTGGGGCCTGGGGCCTGGGGCTTGGGGAGGGGGAGAGAGGGGCGCTTGTGGGGCTGCCTAGGAGAGCCAGCATCTCCTTCGCATCCTTCGTTCCACTAGCGTCGAGGAAGACCAGTGAGTCTGGTGGGGGTTGTCTTTCCTGGAGTAGCATTTTCCACATTTTCTCCCGCAACCAGCATTTAGGCCCGACAATGTGGATGCCGGCTGCATTGCTGCAATTTCCGGTTCGAACATGTCGCACATTTTCTCCGGCCAGTCTGTCTCTCAGATTCGCTCTGATGCTGTTGGTTCCATCTCGAAGACGCCCCTCGCCCCTGATTAGCCCCCAAGACCCAACATACTATTGTTTATGGTACGACGCTTTCTCCCATAGGGACTCGGCGATGCCACTGCGCCGCCATCGGCAGTCCGGACTGCTACGGTGCACCCTGCCCACGTTTCTCGCCGGGCAACCTAGCCATGATGGGAAAGGGGAGGATGTCGTTTGCCGTGTCTGCCCTTAAAATGCGCCGAGTTCCTCCTCAACCGTGCGCCGCATCCGTTGCCGTTACATTCCAGGAACAACACTGCATCAGCGCCTCGTGGCATTTTTCGAACTAAAGATGCAGCACATCATGCGTGTCGGTGTTAGCCTTGGCTGCCTTGCAGCAACGGTGGCAGCCGCCACCATCAAGTGCCGTGGCGAGTGCATCGAGCGCGACGTCGTCGTCGTCGGTGGCGGCGCTTCGGGTGCCCATGCTGCCGTGTGGCTCCGCGACCACGGTCACAGCGTCATCGTCGTTGAGAAGGCCGACCAACTCGTGAGTGACCCCCATTCTTTGTACTGCTCTTTCCTCTTGCCGTGATGCTTACCCCTATTACCAGGGCGGTCACACAGACTTTTACAGTGACCCTGCTACGGGCAAGGCTATCAATGTTGGCGTTCAGGCCTGGATGGAGTACAAGGATGCCTTCGACTTTCCCAAGCGCATGAACGTGTCGACAAGCGGGTCCATGTCGTTCACCCCCAATGCTGCTAATTTCATCGACTACAAGACGGGCAAGCCTGTGCCCGACTGGAAGGCGCCTGAGGCCGCGGACATGTACGCCGCCCTGCAGAGGTACCTTGACGTGATCGAGAAGTACGAGGACATGTTGCTGCCGGGCTTCTTCAACTTCCCCGACCCGGCCAACATCCCCGAGGACCTTCTCATGCCCTTCATCGACTTCGTCGAGAAGTACGATCTCGCGGCTGCTGTCCCCCAGATCTGGGACTCCACCGCCCAGGGCCTCGGCGACACCATGAACATCCCCACCATCTGGGTTATCCAGGCCTCTGGTATCCCCATGGTCCGCGCTCTGTTGGGCGTTGGAGCCGCTGCCGTCCCGCCTTCGGGCCGCCTGTATGATCTGTTCGAGAGCGTCGCCGAGTTCCTGGGCGATGACGTTTTGTACTCCAGCACGGTCGTCTCGAGCAAGCGGTACAACGACAGGAACCCCGAAAAGGACGTTGTCGTGGAGGTGAAGCGTGCCAACGGCCAGATCACCTGCATTCAAGCCAACCGCCTCCTGCTCGCCATCGAGCCCACCCCCGAAAACATGGCCCCCTTCGATCTCGACGCCTCCGAGAAGGCCATCCTCGGCAAGTTCAAGTACCCGACCGTCTACGCCGGCATCCTCCGCCACCCCTCTCTGCAAACCCTCAACGCCTACAGCGACCGGTCGCCCGAGCCTGCGTCGTATAACTACACGCTCTTCCCCGTCGCCCCGCAGGTCGGCCGCATCGACTACCTCGGCGGCACCGAGGACCTGTTCCAGTTCACGGCGGTCGGCACCTCGAGCGACACCCCCGAGAGCATGAAGGCGCTCATCGCCAAGTCCATCGACGCCATGATCGCCGCCGGCACGCTCCCGGCGTCCCAGGGCAGCGTTAGCTTCAACATCTTTGCCAACCACGGCCATATGCACGCCCACGTCTCCGCCGACGAGCTTCGCGCCGGCTTCCTGCAGCAGCTCAACTCCCTCCAGGGCCGCCGCAGCACCTACTACACTGGTGCCGCCTTCTCGGCTGGCTTTGCCACCGTCTTGTGGGAGTACAACAAGGTGCTGCTGCCCCGCCTTGTTGAGGGACTCTAAGCTAGATAGGGCTCACACGGGCTGTCGTGCCTTTACTCTTCGTTTCATAGATAATACAGACTATAATTGCTGATAATAAGAATTAAGCGGCGCTCTCCCGAGCCAGTTCCCTCTCGTTTACATCCTCAAATATGGCGTTCTTTGCTTACTACTATATTATTGCTCCTCCGGGTACCAACTCTATTGACTTACTCCAAGAGCATTGTTACCGGTTTTTGATATCAGATAGAATCGTCTCGGCTTACTCACAACTCTGAATGTTATTATTATTTTACATTCAACTGCAGACCGTATCGCTTCCAAAACGAACCAAGGTAGTGAAACATATCGTTTTGCTTAACGTGCACTATAGGTACCCATATAATGTATAACACTCACGCAACCCCATTAACTATAAAGAGTCTTCTGCTGACATAAGCCCTCACTTGGTTAGCAATTGGTTGTGATTATCGTATCATGGTCCCAGGTGTTCCCTTCACTTTCTTAAGAAAGTATGAACGAAAACTTCCTACTCAGGCTTCTTTTTACCTATTATTTGAGTGAAACACGACGTTGTACAGCATCACCTCGCCAGAGACCTTATCATTGTTACCCCATACTCCCGACTACCTATCCACACCATGCTCGTGCAAGTCAACTTGTGGTGCGGGGCGACCATGACACGCCAGTGGCTATTTCATCCTCGCCTCGTCATGTCCGGTGTAGAACCCGCGTCACGCTTTTTGATTCAATCTCAACCATTTCTAGTCTAATGACAACCCGTTTTCAAAGCAGTAAGCTCAATGGATTTATTGTTTTGGAACATCGGTTGGTTTTAATACCATGGTGTTTGCTCTCACACAATACGTCATCAAGTGGATGAAAGTTACACAACCTTGGCAAGACATTGACTGGTCAGTTCCGAGATCGTCAGACATGGTCGTATCCGGAGTCAAAACGAGCTCGCCGTGCCGGCAGATGATCGGCGAGGGTGAGGATCCCATCCGGGCGCGTAAGCCGGCAATGACTCAGTCGGTAAGAAACGTGATTGGACGTTATATAGTGTAGACCTGTTCCTTAATACTTGGTCAGGAAAAAAACAAATTATGAGTTAGCGATCGGCGGCCAAAACCCTCAGAACCAGTGTTGATTAAAAGCCCTTGCAAAACGCTATCTAACCACACCACCTGCACCGAGGCGCGATCCGCAGCGCGGCTGCAGCGGGTGTGGAAAGAGAGGCAATCGCGGGCGCGCAGCCACCCTGAAAATCTCTTCCGCCAACGCACAGACCAACAAGCTACCCGGCCCACCCACAGTTGCCCGGACAACCACGCCACCGCGAACCCTCGACACCGCCCCTGAACCCCTAAGTGGGACACGATGGCCGGCCCTGCTCCTTCAGCCCGAAGGCGAGGAAGGGGACTAGAGCAGTCCCGGCACCTACCCGGCCCCCCCACCCCGCCTCTCTCACCGCCGCCCTCCGACATGGAAGCTGTCAAGAGGCTCGTCGACGGACTGGTGGGACTGGCAAGCCCAGAGAGGAAAGGGGCAGCGAGGGGGATGGGACAGGACCTGCTAACAGCCTTCCACAAGATTTACAATGTGACCCAGAACCAAACCGGAAGCATCTCGCTGGCCAACATCCGCAAAGCGATGGCCGAGGAAATGAAGGCAGTCCTTTCTGAAACCCAGGATAAAAGGTCCTGGGCTGCAGTGGCCTCCCACGGAGCGGCCCCCCCCCCCCAGTCGGTGCCCAACACCCCAACAAAGATAGTGCCGACCCGCATAAACAAGGAGATCCTAGTCAAAGGCAGAGGAATGCCAGCCGATCTCGCCAAACGCACCCCACAAGAAACCATCCAGGCCGTCAACCGGGTGTCTATCAAGAAGGGAGCAGTTGCAGCCCGAAGGCTCCCCAGCGGCGACACGATCGTCACATTCCAGAGCGCGGGGGCAAGAGACTGGCACTCGACAAACACCAACTGGATCAAGGAGGCTTTTGGAGAGCAGGCCGTAGAGAGCAAGCGAACCTTTGCAGTGCTGCTCAAAGGCGTGTGGAAGAAGAACCTCCAAGGGGTCACCGAGGAGGAATTTGAAAAGGAAACTGGTCTACGCACAGTAGACAAGGTGAAGTTCAGAATACCGAGACACAGGGAGGCGACCCGGGCAACAGTGCTAGTTGCTTTAACCTCCCAGGAGGAGGCACGCAAGGCGTGCGAGGAGGGAGTGATCTGGAGGGCTCAGCTACTGGACTGCGAGCCCTACTGGGCTGCCCTCAGCCCAACGCAGTGCTACAGGTGCTGGAAGTGGGGACATACGCAACATTATTGCAAGGCGACTCCACTGTGCCCGCGTTGCGGGACAAAGGCCCATGGGGAGGGCGGCAAGGATGGTGAGGCCCAGTGCCCTACTCACGGAGGCGAAACCCCGCTCCGATGCCCAGCCTGCGGAGGAAGGCATCCGGCGTGGTCGGGAGAGTGTCCGGAGAAGTCGAAGACCCTCGCCAAGGCCAAGGAGGCCTACCAGTTCCGACCGCGGACATACGAAACCGCAGCCACGAACTCTACCAGCACGGCTCCCACGAGCGCTCCAGCGTTTAACTTCGAAGGCGACGAGAGGGACGACGAAAGCTATCAAGTGGTAGGCAGAAAAAGGTTGAGAGGGAGACCGCCGAGTGTGGCTGCAGCCCAGCGCCAGGCTCTCTCAGACCCCCATCAGACCAGGATCAACTTCGGGGTGCCGAGGGTGCGATTCGCAAGCCCGATAGTCAGCGGTGTCGACACCGCCGCCCCGCCGCCCCGAGCACCCGAGCCGGCCACTGGACCAACGCCTGCCGCCCCCGCTAACCCCCGGCTACTGCCACCCTGGAGCGCCGCGACGCTGAGGGAGACACTACGATGGACTCGATCACCGTCGCAGGCGATG
Source organism: Chaetomium olivaceum (assembly GCA_039881045.1). Lineage (NCBI taxonomy): Eukaryota > Fungi > Ascomycota > Sordariomycetes > Sordariales > Chaetomiaceae > Chaetomium > Chaetomium olivaceum. The sequence goes on along the minus strand of JAYWVB010000047.1, from coordinate 191,385 downwards.
AAAATTAAAATCCTACTCTGGAACACCGAAGGAATCAAGCAAACACTGGAAGTTTTGCTGGAAGAGGCCAAATACGACCTCCTGGCGGTACAAGAACCGTGGATCAACAAGGAGACGAAGTCCACATACTGCCCCCGGAGCAGCAGATACCACCTGGTATACAAACTCGAGGGGCGGGCGGCGATATATGTAAGCAAAAGGTTTGAAATCAGGCAGTGGGACTCCGAAGCCACGGAGAATTGGTGTCGCGTGTGGTTTCCAGAGGCGGACCTTGGCGGAGAAGGTCGCGGATTCGAGCTTTGGTCCATCTACAACCCTCCCGGCGGTGAGAACGTGCCGAGAGCCCTCCAAGGGCGGCAAAGGCCGAGCCACCCGGTGGTGCTAGCAGGGGACTTCAACCTAAAGCACCCACTGTGGGACGAGTTTGGACGCTACGACAGGAAATCCGAAGACCTATTGAAGCTGAGTTCCCTGTGGGACCTCACCATCAGGACGCCAAAAGGGGCGGCAACGCGAGCCCCTCAAGGGCGGCAGCGAGGCCGCCCGTCAACCATTGACCACTTCTGGACGTCAGAAAACCTCCAAACAGTATACTACGGAGAAGAGTGTCGTGGAAAGTCGGACCACTACCCACAGGTGCTCGAGGTTGGGGGAGGGCATGGGCCGAGGCCAACCCAACCAGACGGCTGGGCCTGGAAGAAGATGGACAAGGAGAGGGTGAAGGCTGAATCAACGTTACTGTGCAAGGCTATGGGACTCACAGACCCGGGACCGAACGGGCTACTGGCCAGGATCCGAACAGTCGAGGGCCTTGACAGAGCTTTCGACAGCCTGGTTGGGTGGCTCACCTGGGTCGCAGGGGAAAGTACTCCGCGGAAGAAGGGAAGCTGCGGCTATAGCTCTCCTTGGTGGACTGCGGAGGTGCAACAGGCCGCCCGGGAGGCCCGGAGGGCAGAAAGGCTGGCGAAGGAGACTCGGGCAGAGTACTGTTGGGAGGAGCTCGGCGAAAGGCTCAAGGACCTTGCCAGAACAACGCGAGAAGCGCGGACGAGGGCTTGGAGGAACAATCTGCAGGACGCAAGCGAGGCAGAGAAGCCTGACCGGATCTGGAGACTGGAAAGATGGGCTAGGCTACGGAGCTTTTTGCCGCCCGAACCACCGAGGCTACCGGCATTTAAGGACTCGTCCGGGCGGGTAACAGCCGAAACGCATGATCAGAAGGCAAGCGCACTGGCCGAGAGGTTCTTCCCGGACCCTCCGGCCGACCTAACGGACGTGGAAGACCAAGCCTTCCTGGGCAGCTGGAACCCGGGCTTCGACGTCTCTCAGGCAGTGACACCGACCGAGGTCACGAAGGCAATAGGAGGAGCAAGCCCCTGGAAGGCGCCAGGGGAGGACCTGCTGCCGATGGGTCTACTGAAGGCGTGTGGAACATCACTGGCTGAAGTGCTCGCCGTATTAGTGACGAGATGCCTGGAACTGGGATGGTTTCCCAACCGCTTCAAAAGGGCAAGGACCGTAGTACTACCGAAGCCGGGAAAAGCACCGCCAGTGTATCAGACCCCGGGGGGATATAGGCCCATTGCGCTGCTGCCAACCCTAGGGAAGGTAATAGAGTCAGTGGTCGCCAAAAAGGTCACTCAAGCGGCAGAAGCCAACGGCCTGTTACCAGACGAACAGATGGGAAACAGGGCACATCGCTCCACAGAGCTGGCTGTCCGGCTAGTAGTAGCCCAGGTCCAGGAGGCGTGGAGACAGAAGGCCGCGGCGTCCCTACTGCAACTCGACATTTCAGGAGCCTTTGACACGGTCAACCACACCCGATTGCTAGCAACGCTGCGGGAAATGGGCTACCCGAGGTGGCTAGTCCTCTGGACGAAAGACTGGTTGACGGGCCGCGAGGCCACCCTCCTTTTTGACGGCAAGGCAGCGGCACCGACGGCAGTTCGGGCAGGGGTCCCCCAAGGCTCACCCCTTTCCCCTGTCCTCTTCATCCTCTACATTTCCTCACTATACAAGCAGCTAAAAGACGAACACCCTCACTTGGCTATAGCGGGGTTTGCGGATGACACCAACCTCATGGTATTTGGTCGTAACCCCGAGGCTAACGTCCGGCAACTAGAGGCGGCGTGGGAAACGTGTCTACGATGGGCCGACAGTCGGGGGATGAAGTTTGCCCCGGAAAAGAGCGAACTCATCCATTTCAACAAGGGACGACGGCAGTGGACAAACGAGCTAAACCTCACCAACCCAGGGGGGGGCACCAGCCCCGTCAGACCGACGGAGTCTGCCAGGTTCCTGGGAGTCTGGCTGGACCGGAAGCTCAACTGGAAAGCCCACCTTGCGGCGGTGGAAAAGAAAATGAAGACCCAGAGCTACGCACTGTCGAGAATAGCGGCGAAAACGTGGGGACCAGGGCTAGCCAAGGCGCGAGAAGTGTACACAAAGTGCATCCGGTCAGCGCTGGCCTATGGCGCATCGTCGTTCCACATCCCCACGGACGTGGAAGGAGAGCCGGTAAGGAAAGGCATCACCGGGGCCCTCGGGAAGGTCCAGAACAAAAGCTTGCGGATTGTGGCGGGAGCCTTCAAAGCCACTCCCATTCGCAACCTCGAGACGGAGACGTGGGTGCCACCGTTAGACCTGTATTTCAACAAACGGCTTGCAGACTTTGAAACCAGACTCCAGCGAACCGACCTGGACGACGGCCAGGGCGGCAAGAGGACCGCAGGGGGGATCATTCTCACTGCCTGTCGCAAGATACAGCAGAGGCTCCGCCCGAGGAGCGGCAACAGGGGCCGGCCGCGAACCGTGGGACTGCAGGAGCCCACGGCAGTGGAGAAAGCCGCGAGCACGATCGCGCGCTGGACGGGGGAGCCGCAGACACGGACAGTGTGGTAGAGGACGCCTGGAGAGCGAGGTGGCTAAAGGAGCGGGACGGTAGAGCAATCACCAGACCGGCGGACGACTTTGACCATCAGCGAGAGACGCTATTCCGAGATGAAACGCTAAGACGGCACGACGGTCTCACCAAGGCGAGGAGTTCTCTGCTGGTCCAGATCCGAACGGGGCAATAGGCCTACGGGACTTTCTGTTTACACGAGGAGTCCCAGAGATCCTAACGCCCGCCTGCCAGTGCGGCGAAGGACGGGAGACTGCCGAACACCTGGTAGTGTGGTGTTTGGCCCCACCGCTGACTCGAAGATGGGAGAGAACTGATATTCGAACGCGACGGGACTTTTACTCTGTTCTACACGGTATTGATCCTGCATCGGCACGGCTCGCGGGGAGGGTCCTGGAATGGCTAATGGACTCAGGGAGGCTGATGATGTTCAGTTTGGCCAGGAGGCTTGAGCTAGAAGCGGCGGCCTAGCACGCACCTCCCTCGGAGGCCAGGAGGCCTCCTCTCTTTGTATACGCAGGCTCACGCACATGTACTTTCCTTAACTGTCGGTATGGGTTTTTCATCCGGCCCGCGAGGGCGCGGTTTTCCTGTACATTAAATAGCTGAAGGTCCGGCACGCCTTAGGGCATAGCGGGGTATGAATAATAATAATAATACTTGGTCAGGCGTCTCTACTTGATGCATCTTGATAGGCTCGGCTTTTAAGTCACGCTCTTGAATAGTTCCAATCCCCTGAAGCCTAGCATAGATACAATGGCCTCAGCTCCACCTCAGACTACAGTGCTGTCCCCTTTGGACCAATACATGCCCAGGATCTACACGACCCTGTTTCTCGTCTTTGAAACGCCAGACTCAATTAATGCAGTCGAGAGGCTCCGGACAGGCCTGAAGAGACTCAACCATCGCCTTTCTTACCTCAAAGGCCGAGTCTTTGCGACAAATGGCGGCCGGGCCGCCTTACGATGGTCCCCGACGGACAGGGATGTCGAGCTACAAGAGATGCCTACCGATGGGGCGGTTTTGTGTGGGCTAAGCTTTGAAAAGCTCAAGGCCGAACGCGCACCACTGCACTATTTCCCACCTACCATCAGCCCACTTGCGAGGTTCGCCAACCTCAACTCAGACTCTGGTGCCGCCGTCTTCGCGGCCAACTACGGGCTCCTCGACGGCGGCATAGTCCTGGGCTTGTCGGTCGAGCACAACGTGATGGACGGGACGGGCGTGGTTGAGCTGATCCGCTTCTGGGCCGCCTGCACACGGTCTGACACCATAAACGTGGCAACAACGCCAATGCCTGACCCTGACGAACCGCTCCACCGTCGGCAGCTCCTGAACCTAGCCACGGGCCACGCCACGCAGGACCGGCACCAGCACAAGACGCAGCAATCCTTCAACGACCTCCTCGCCCGCCACCCTGAGTTCCGCCTGCCCCCTAACACCACCACCACCACCACCACCACCACCACAACAACGACCTCCCAACCCACCCCCATCTCCTCATCCCCAGGCACCTCCAAGATCTTCACCTTCTCCCTCACCAAACTCGAAGCCACCAAAACGAACCTCCAAACCCTCCACCCCACCACCACCCCCCAAACATGGCTAACCACAAACAGCATTCTCTGCGCCACCCTCTGGTCCTGCATCACGCGCATACGCACCGCACGGCGTCACAGAACTACCATCACCACCACCGCCACCGCTTCCCCCTCCCCAGCCGCGGTAGCAGCACATTCCCGGCTCGGCTTCGCCATCAACGGACGCGGGTGGTGCAGGCGATTGGGGCGGCGGTGGGACGGGTGACGGGCGGGTTTGTGGGCGAGGTTATGGAGTTGGTCGAGCGGGCGCCAGATCATGGGAGTGGGCTTCTGCCGGGCTGGGATGCGTTTCATGGGATGGATGTCACGGTGACGAGCTGGGCGAATATGGGGGTGTATGGGGTAGATTTTGGGGAGGGGGTGGGCAGGCCGTGTTTTATGAGGGTGCCAAGGGTGGAGACGGATGGGTTTGTGATTGTGTTGCCGAGGAGGAGGGGGGAGGTTGCTGAGGTTGTTGAGGAGGGGATTGAGGTGGTGGTGGCGATGCATCCGGAGGATATGGCGGCGCTGGAGGGAGATGCTGTTTGGGGGAGTTACCTTGTCTGATGTTTCTCAGTGATGAATTTCTGATTTCTGACCAGTTTGTTTGTCAGCACCCTCGTGCGGTTAGAGGTGGTCCCGAGTTTCCGCGAGGTTAGCTTCACAGATTCGCACTATTCATCGACGAGACTCGGTTTCCCCGCACAAATTGCCGAAAACCAAGAGGTTCGCCGTTGGCTAAGATTCTTGGAAGGTGTCAGGACGGGGATTCCTTCTCCTTTTGGAAGTGTATTGGGAGACTCGCAGCCCTTTACGTTTTTGCATTTGCTTGGTATTTCTGTGGCATTTCTGGATTTGTTTGTGCGTGCATCATTCAAATTTTGATGACCCTTTGCTAGGTCTATTTTTTTTTGCTCTGACATCGCTCTCATTTTCTACAATTAGTTAACTAGTGTGATTCCCAATCCCCCGAGCCAAGCGGCTTACATGCTTGCCGATCGCCCACCACTACCGAGCCGCTGCAAGTCGGTATTGCAAAATAAGCGACCGTTGTTCGATATTGCTGCAACCCGGTTCTTGGGTCGCCATCAGTGGAGCAAGACTGTTGTTGCGATGGCGACACCAGGTTTCGTGGCATTTTGCCTGAATTCATCCGTCACAGTGGTGGTGCACCGTCGACTGCGGTCAGTTTAGTGAGTGAAACACGCCGTTGCATTTCCCCACAACGCCCGTCGTCGGATACCTGCGCCGCTTCGGATGCAGCCTCCCGCAGCCCAAAGCGGGATGGCTTCCCGTTGGCTTCGCGTGGCGGCCACTTATATCGTCGCTCCTGTTCGAGAACTTCCAAATCCGGCCCAACAAGATTGCCATCACAGACTTCAGGACGAGAGCCCAAGACGGCGCAAAGACCGGTTCTCCTCGCTTCAGGTCTTCGCCGCCACCAAACGTTACCACTCCTGGCCTTGGCCCCTTTCCTCAGATGGCACCATGGTGCATTCGGAACACTCGGTCGCTCTTCACCCGCCCTGGATTCCACAGCCTTCGCTTCAATGCTGAGCACGAGCCCGCTTCTTCGTGTTTCTCTCTGCATGCCCAGACGGACGGATATTCCTGTGATCTTGTCTGGGTTCCATTGCTCCGCTTCTCCGGATGATGGCGCGGTGCTGGGACGGTGGCCATGACCATGGGGAAAGGCAACCCAGCCCATAATTTGCGTGGGGGATGAAGGTGTCGTTAAATTTATAAAGAATCTGTAAATCCCAAGGTTTGTCCCTGAAGATCCTCACTGTCGATCAGCCTCCCGAACATCCCTAGGATCATCCTAGGACCACACCCTCTTTTTCTCTATTTTTGCCAGTCCCTGGAAGATCGCCAACATGTCCAAGGCATCCGCTCTCCTGGCCACCCTCACGGGCGCGGCCCTCGTCGCCGCCCACGGCCACGTCAGCCACATCATCGTCAACGGCGTATACTACGAGAACTACGACCCCACTTCACACTTCTACCAGCCCAACCCGCCGACGGTGATCGGGTGGAAGACCACGCAGCAAGACAACGGCTTCGTCGAGCCCAACAACTTCGGCACCTCCGACATCATCTGCCACCGCAGCGGCTCCCCCGGCGGCGGCCACGCCACCGTCGCGGCCGGCGACAAGATCAGCATCGTCTGGGACCCGGAGTGGCCCGAATCCCACGTCGGCCCCGTCATCGACTACCTCGCGGCCTGCAACGGCGACTGCGAAGCCGTCGCCAAAGAATCCCTCCGCTTCTTCAAGATCGACGGCGCCGGCTACGACAAGACCACCAACCGCTGGGCCGCCGACACGCTGCGCGCCAACGGCAACAGCTGGCTCGTGCAGATCCCCCCCGACCTCCAACCCGGCAACTACGTCCTCCGACACGAAATCATCGCGCTGCACGGCGCGGGCAGCCCCAACGGCGCGCAGGCCTACCCGCAGTGCATCAACCTGCGCGTGACCGGCAGCGGCCGCAGCCTCCCCAGCGGCGGCGGCGTGGCCGGCACCGCGCTCTACCGCGCCTCCGACCCGGGCATCCTCTTCAACCCCTACGTCGCCTCCCCGGACTACCCCGTCCCGGGCCCCGCCCTCATCCCCGGCGCCGCCAGCTCCGTCGCCCAGAGCAAGTCCGTCGCCACCGCCACCGCCTCCGCCACCCTCCCCGGTGGCGGTAACGGCGGTAACCCCAACCCGCAGCCTACCACCACTGCGGCTAACCCGGGCACCCCGCTCCCGGGGGTTTCGACTACCCTGCGGACGCGGACGAGCACCAGCACCAGCACGTCGGCGCAGGTCACGCCGCCGCCGACGGGGGGTAGTGCGCAGACCAAGTACGGCCAGTGCGGTGGTAGCGGGTGGACGGGACCGACGGCGTGCGCGGCCGGGTCGAGCTGCTCGGTGCTGAATGATTGGTATGCGCAGTGCGTGTAATCTGAAGGTAAGGGAGGGGTTGGGTGTAGAAGGCTGAGAGGGAAAGGGGAAGAGGGAGAGGGGAGTTGCGCGGTCTATGATGTGATGAGTGATGACGGGTCGGGTGGATGGATAGGCGGAGGGAGGTATGACCTGAGCGACTGCGCCGGTTTCGATGTATATAGTTTTGGGGACTTGTATAGTTCTATGTCAATGAGTAAAGTCGTCGACTTGATGTTGGTGCTCCTCCGTTTTATTGGTATCATGCCGTGTGATGTCCGTGGTTGACGGCCTCACCTAGGTATGAAGTTGCAGCCAGCCAACCCGTTTTCAGCCCAACCTCAAGGCTTGAACCCCGAACCCCGTTCACCAGCACATGCACCCAGCCGCGTTGACACTCAAGGCTAACCAAACCCTGGATTTACTCTATCTCCCACCGGCACCACCATTTTTACACACACACACACACAACCCGACCAAAAGCTGCAGACCGAGCCTGAACCCGGGCCCGGGATATCATACCAATTCGTGAGCGGGGAATCATGCCGAAAGAGCGCAAAGAAACAAAAAAAAAAAAAAAAAAGACGCCACACAGCCTATCACAAAACGCCCGAACCTCATCATCTCGTTTCCGCGCCCGGACACACACCTATCCAAACGCACATTTTCCCTCACCACCACCCAGCAGCCACTCACCAGCTCAGCCGCAGGGATGCTCGGCTTGTAGATAGAGGCAAGAGGGCGATCAGAACTGCCCGTCGCCACCCCCACCCAGCACGCCAGCCGCCCACAGCCCAACCAGCCCCCACCAACTGACCTTCCAGCCGCGCCACAGGCCATCCAGCCCCTGGCCACGGCGGTACACCGTCTCAGCCACGGTCGCGGGAGGGGGCACGGCCTTGCCCTTCTTGCCGCCCTTCTGGACGGCAGCAGCAGCCGACGGCGGCGGGGGCAGGGCGTGCGAGCCCTCCTCGTGCATGATGGCGTACATGGTGCCAAAGACGCCGCGGAAGGCGCCGAGGGGCACGACAGTCTCCAGCTCGGCGGGCTTGGCCCCCTTGGCCCCCTTGGCCCCGGCGGCGGCGGCGGCGGCGGCGACGGCGGCGGAGGGGTCCTCGAGGGCGTGGAGGTACGGGTCGGAGCGCAGCACGGCGGCCTGGCCGCGGCGCAGGACCGTCTCCAGCGGCAGCTTGAGCAGCAGGGCAACGGTGGAGGAGCAGAACTTGGCGATGGAGAAGGTGGTGGGCGCCAGCTCGCGGTCGATCATGAAGTGGGTGCGCAGCACCAGCGGTGTGGAGAGTGTCAGGAGCGGGTGGATCAGCGAGTGCAGCACCGTCGGCACGAGGAGAGGCGCCGGGCAGAGGTAGGACGGCAGGCTGCGCAGCGTCGAGAGCGTGCGCCGGGCGCGCGAGGCGGTCGACGTTATGACCAAGCTGCGGGGTTGGTTAGTGTGGGGTTGGTCTGGCATGGGCCCCTGGTGGAGAGGTGGGGCTGGACTTACCGGGTGCGGACAAGGTCGAGGGGGGAGAGGATTAGGCCTGTGACGACGGCGGCTGCGGCCGCGACACAGAGGGAGGCCCATGGGTAGGGGGATGCAATGTCCACCAGCCGATCCATGTCGTGGCGGACGCCCAGGTCGGGGACGTTAAAAAGGGCGCTGAGCAGGCTGCGCGACCAGTTCTCCAGCAGGGATTGAAGGACCGAGTAGATAAAGGTCGCATTTGACCCCTTCCACACACCCCACGCGCCCTCTTTCTGCCACAACTGGGCGATAACCTCTAATACTGAATCTGGCGTGCGAATGCCGAGTTGGTGGGCGGCTAGGGGTTTTGCGGGCGGCTGTGGCGATGGCGGGGTCAAATGCTGTGCGTGCCTCGAGCGGGGTGCACCGGGGGATGGCGTGCGTGGTCGGTGGGAGGTGAAGAAGGCCGACTCGTCTACATCCGACTCGGAATCGGATTGGGCACCCTGTTGCTTGTCAGCCAGTTGCCATCTTCCGCGCGGCCCGAGGAAGTTCGTACCTCGTCATACATGTCTATCTTTTGGCTGGCCTGGCGTTGCCTGGATTCCGCCGCTGCCAATGCGGCGGCTTCCAACCCGCCGAGGTCGTCTTGGGCTCGAACCTGCATGATGGTTTTGGCAACCTCAAAAGGTTGGGCCATCAGCACCGATGTGTACTTCCATAGCAGCTCATCCAGCACTTCCTTGACCGTCTGCACCACCGACGGAGACGGCTCGGCAATATAGTCTTTGTAGTCGATGTCGGAAAAGATGTCGCGTGCCTTGGACGCATATCTGCCCGTCGAGTTGGCTTGGGTGAATGCTCGGGGTCCCGGCGTGGGGAGCACCTCGGCCGGTTCTCCGATCGAGGGCGGGAGGTAGTAAGGTCTAAGGGGATTAACCCCGTCATGTTGGTTTGCCATCATGTCCTGTGTGTGTGCGCAGGACCATGCCAAAACGAGGAGTGATTCTGGTCGTTCCGGTCGTCCTTTTTGCAAGGACGTTGGGCTGACTGTGGGTGGGTGGGACCTTAGGGACGATTTTCTAGCTGCATGTGCATGACGAGTTGAGGTGAAATAAAATGGTTTGGCTGGGTTCTAGCGCGATAAGCTGCGGGCGGAACTGACACAACCAATGCACGACATTAGAAATTGCATAAACGGGGCGTAGATAACGGTAAGCGGGGAGGAAAAGAGCAGAGGGGCACCAAATTTTCTTATACGGAGGTATCGGACCTCGCATGCTCTTCGACCGAGATCCCAGTCATCATCTCAATGTCTTTTTTGCATACGCCTTGCGGCGGCTATACACGATAAATCGCTTGCAAGCAGGTGGATTTAGTAGTACTGAACTTCAAAGAGACACAGAGAAGAGGAAGCGGTGTGTTTGTTTGTCTCAGTGCTGCTGTTGCAAAGAGTTTGTTTGCTTTTTTTTTGCACTCCCGCTTTTGAAATATCCAGGGCTCTTCAATTCGCTCCGCCCTTGCTCTTTCCTCCGCCCGCTCCGAGCCAGGACCTTGCTCTGCTCCCCACCCAAAAACGCCGCCCCGAGATGTCGACACCCAAGCTGTTTGCCCAAACTCTCCCGAGTTTGAGGCTCACCCCGAGACGCACCGCCGGGCCTATCGCGCGGCATATTCGATGTTACACCAAAGCCGCCGCCGTGCCTTTGCCCGCCGCGCCGAGCCGATCAACCCAAATCCCGGTGCGCCGTTCGCCGTGGCCGACTCCCTTGCAACGACGGCCGTTTTCTGCCTCGGCTGCCGTTTTACATGGCCACGTGGAGGCCCCCAAGCCCGGCGAAGAGTACGGTCTTCCAATTGATGCCCGGGTCCATCCAACCCTTTGCACCGCTGACCATCCCAGGCTCTACGTGACGTTCATCGACAAGGAGGGCGCCGAGCACAAGATTGCCGTGTCCAAGGGCGATAACCTGCTTGATATCGCTCAAGCGCACGATCTGGAGATGGAGGGTGCGTGCGGCGGGTCCTGCGCTTGCTCCACCTGCCACGTTATTGTGTTGGACCAGGAATATTACGACAAGATGCCCGAGCCGGACGATGATGAGAACGACATGCTCGACCTCGCATTTGGGCTGCAGGAGACAAGTCGGCTGGGCTGCCAGGTCGTCATGAAGCCCGAGCTGGACGGGCTGCGGGTGAAGCTGCCATCCATGACGAGGAATCTACAATCGAGTGATTTCAAGTGAAAGCGGGGCTATTCCGAGATGTTTTTCCCTCTACGACTGGCGTTGTGCGCGATGCATATGGGACTGGAAAGTTCGCAAAAGATACCAAAACTACGGCGGGCCGGGATGCGGGCTCGACGATGATGTCCTCCTTAATCTGGCGTGGTGGCATCCTGGACGTTCTTAAAAAGCCCAATCTCGGCCGATACAATGTACATGTACGATAGCAGACATCCATCCCCACGAGGAGGGGCCGGACATAGACAACCAGAGACTCTGCTCTGAAAACGGCAGTTGAAACCAAACAAAATAAAACACCCCGGCACCCAACTACTGTACCATGCCACTACCGGCACCCCTCCTACGCCTCCTCCAAACCGCCCTTCTTCAACCCCCCACCCCCGCTTGCGATCAAGTCCAAAAACCCCTTCCGACTCATCTCGGTGACCTTCTCCTGTTTCCGATTCACCCCGACGACCCCTTCCTTACGGGCCGCCTTCTCGGCCTCGGTCGCCTTCACCTGGGCGGCGCGCACGGCGTTGAACAGCTTAACGACACCGCGCTGGGCGACCTTGCGCAGGCGCTTCTCGGCGGCCAGGATCTCGCCCGTGGTGGCGGCCTCGCCGGGCGCGACGTCGGGGACCTCCTCGATCTCGCCGGTGGCGACGTTGAGGGTGCGGGCGGTGCTGGCGACCAGCACGTCGCGCACGCGGCCCTTTTCCATGGCCAGGCGCTTCTGCTCGCGCAGCCGCTTGCGCGCTTTCGCCTCGAGCGCCGCGTCGACCGCCTGCCGCGACTGCTCCGCGGCGGCCGCGCTGCGCGCCACGATCGGGTCGGCCCGCCGCGACGCCGGCAGCTTGGACGAGAGCATCTTGGAGATGGACGTCGCGAACGCCGCCGGGTCGTTGCGCTTGGACCGGGTGTCGGTGCCGCCGCGCCGCGACTCTGTCGCCGAATCGTCGTCGCTGTGGCCGGCGGCGTCGGAGAGCTCATCTTGGTCGGCGTCGTCTTCGGACGAGTTGTCTCCTTCGCCGGCGGCGGAGTTGGGGGAGGCAGGGGCGTCGCGGGCGACGAAGGATTTCTTTTGTGGTTTGGGTTTTGGTGCTGATTCGGCTTCGGATTGTGAGTCGGAGTCGGATGCGGAGCCGGCTGAGGATGCGCCGTCGTCTACCTCGATGTTGTCGAGGTCCTCGTCGTCCGAGTCGAGCAGGTTGGCAGGGACAGGTGCGCTCTCATCGTCGCTCCCACTTTCTTCGGAGCTGCTGTGGTAGGCGGCTATTTTTCTTTGCTTTTTGGTCGGCCGTGCTGCCCGGATTTTGGGACCATCGCTGATTGAGCGCTTTTTCATTGATGAGCCAGCCATGGTTTGCTCTGGTTGTGGTTCAATTGCTGTTCGATGACGGTGGGACTGGAGCCGAGCCATGGACCGCTGGAGCAATGGCTCTGCAACTCTCCCGAAATTTTTGGCGGTGGGCGGCGGCAGATCTGTGCCCCGCAATACAAGCCTTCTTGGCATTGTCCGGGTGCTTCCACCTCACTTGTTTTCATTCTATCCAGCCCGGGCTTCAACAAACTCCTCCATCTCATCCTTGCCACGAGTTGCCTAAGCTTAGGTGGCAGCATGTGACTTTGACAGACAGAAACAGCAATGCCTCTTTATTTCACTATGATTCATTCTTTGCTGCTTTATACGATCCCAACCAGGTGTCAGCTAGACTCAAACCAGTCGCCGCTCGAACTCCACCGTTACAGCCTCTTAGATGAGACACGGCAAGTGCCTTACGAAGAATATGCATGGCACAATGGCACACAGCATCTGACTCTTTTGTTGCAGGTTCTAACGCTCGGCATGAGTTTAATTGAGCTATGGAATTGGCGACAGCAGGACCACCAATCTGAACTAAAGACTCCATTGAACACAACCTCATCTCATTGACCGACCAGTGCAGCCAACTGGGCCCGGGCTTCATACGAAAGTCAAGTGACCTTGGGCTGAGCAGTTGTCAGTTAGGAGAAGCTTTACTTTTATCGTTCGTTCCCCTATGCACACTCACAGGCAGGCTGCTTCACTTCTTCAGGTGGACGATGCGGCCCTTGGTGTTGGAGGCGTGGCTTCCAAAGGAGCGCTGGTTGGTCATTTCCTCAGCCGAGAGGTTGGACGGAAGGGTGGTCGCCTGGTCTGCGACACCCGAGGGGGCGGGCCACACGGACTTCCAGGGCTGGTTGGTGCCGGGCATGTTGTTGGAGTTGGTGGTTCAAAGTTGGGTATTGCTTGTGGATTTGCTGTTTGGTTTGGGATCTGAAGCGAGTTCTCAGGCATGGAGACGGGTCACGGCGTGGCTATCTTATAGATGAATCCTAGCAGACATCCTGTCTAGTCCTTGTCTGGCATGCGATGTTGACAAGGCACCGGAGTATCCTTCCGAGACGAGGCTCGGTTCAACCCTCATCAATACGTAGGTTGATAGGTTCTCAACCTTCTCTATCTTGCGCAATATTTCGCCAATATTTCCCTTCTTCAGCATAGCACGATGCTTTATATTAAGCGAGGAAAGAGGGCTGAATGCATGTCAACGCAGAACGAGGAAGCCGACAGGATGCCCAAGTTGCGCCGTGCACCACGCGGCCTCCCTACCGTGTTTCGTGCATTGCGCGACCTAGCTCATGCAGATGCCGCCAATCAGGCACGGGAACTAAAGCTCTCGATGCCCTCCTGCAGGAGCAATATCTCTCAAATATGCTCAGTGCATGCCACACGAGGCGCCCTCCCCGAACGCCCAAGCCCTTCGATGAAACGGTGGGGAAGAGTCTTTCTATCCGCAATGGGAGCACTCGGTGATAAACGGCATCAAGCATCATTCGCCTATCATCAACACTTATCCCTCAAGGCTGCCTCTGGTGGTACTTACCGTAGTCCAACCGTCTAGTGTCGTTTGTCATCCCCGGCCGGGTCTCTCCCACCATCCTCCTCACGGCTCTGATCTCCCTTCCAGCTGCTTCATAATGGCCGACTCAATTACAGCCACCATCAGATACGTCCAGCGGGATGAAAGCCAGGATATCAGTGAGAAGCCATACATCTTGCATTACGCGGCCCCGGATGGGTTTCCTCAGAACAACTTCACCATCAAGCCTGTCCATGGCATCAGGATCCACAACTTTCGAACCTCTGGAGCTACCTACGAGGAGCGTGGGATCGGGATAACCCCCATCAATAGCAACGGGATGAAGCCCGAATGCTTTGACGATGACGACTGGGTCGAGCAAGTGTATCTTCCGGAGCTTCACCGATCTGTCTGTGCGGCCCTTGGGGCGAAAGACATGACCATCTTTGACTGGATGTTGCGGAAGCGAGCATCCTCCTTCCCGGTGAGAAAGCCGGGCGAGGATAACGGAGAAAACCACCAGCCCTCACTGTCAGCGCATATCGGTGAGAGACAATCATACCGCAGACCCTCTCACTTAGTGCCCAGATGGTTTCTAATCGTGGATAGACTACACCACGGAGGAACTCGCTTCCCGGCTGCCGCAGTACTTCGGCGAGGATAGGGATGAGATTCTGAGCCGGAGGTACCAGGTCATCAAGTAAGCTCATCTCAGCCTCCCATCCGCCATAGAAATACATGTTTAGCTAACGCTCGGTCTTAGCATCTGGAAGCCACTGACTGGCCCATGCCGTGACTTCCCCATGGCGTACCTGGACCCAACAACGGTTGACCGTGAGAAGGACCTGATGACCGTCGATGAGGTATTTCCCACCGTCGCCAACGAGGTGTTCCAGGTCCGGTGGAACCCGGACCACAAGTGGTACTACGTGCCAGACCAGCTCGAGTCGGAAGTCACCATCTTCAACGCGTTCGACTCAGAGAAGGGTCAAAGCCTGGCGGTACCCCACTGTTCGTTTGACCTGGGTGATGCGGCAGGCTCCACAATTCCAAGGCAGAGCATTGAAGTTCGGGCTTTCATCTTTTACTAGGCGTAACAGTTTGTGATTAGCGGCGGTCAGGCTCTGGTAGGCTGAGTGGTGTTGCCCAGCACTCAGGACGCCTGCACACGAGAAGACATTCGTTTGCCGCAAGAGGGACTTTGTAACTAAACACCAGGGGTATCACTCTACCGGATTGACAAGCTCGGGCACACCATGCCGTCGCGGATCAATCCAACGTCCAACTCTTACCCAACCTGTGAAACTCATCTGGGCCACGGGACCTGGCGTCCACCCTCCTACAGTACATGAGAGCGCCCTCCACCAAATAACCCCCCACCCCCACACTCCGCTACTGTATACTGTATTATATACCTTACATACCTAGGTGGGCCAGATCTCCGCTCCACCGCCCAGCAATCCCCACGAGCCCCATAGTTACACCCACCCACCGCCAAGCAGCAGCAGTCCCACCGGCCCCTACCGGGCCCCACCACCGCCGCCGTCAACCATCATCACGCCGCTGTCAAACCCGCTGTTCCACAAGCCGGCGACACCCCAACCGCGGCACAACGCGGCGCCCGTGCCAATGTACGCATGTATGTATGTATGCGTGTAGGAATGTACCTATGACCGCGCCGCCGCGCTCGCACAGCGACGGCCAGCCGCAGGAAAGGCCGGCCTTGTATGTATGTGTGTGCGTATGTGTGTGTATGTGTGGGTATGTGTGTATGCGTGTATTCCATCTCTTACTCGATTTTGTGTGTGTGTTTGATCTCGACGCGCGCTGTGGGTGGTTTGTCGTGCTTTCGGGGCATGGCGCCGTTCGAGCCCCCGGTGGGAGGGTGAGTGAAGGGGGTGGCAAGGGTCGGCTTCGTTCGGGGGGGGGGGGGGGTGGCTTGAGGGGTCCGGGCTCGGGACTCGCGATGTAACTTGGAGACGGAGAGGGGGCGCGTCGATTGGGGATATGAGAACGTGTGTTTCGTTCCGGGCGCTGGAACACATGTGTCGGGTAATTGTGTCGGACGGAGGGGTCGAAGTTGAGGGAGTTCGTCCGCGGTTTGCGGGGTGGGCAGACGTCGTGGGCTCGGTTCGGGATCGGAGACACCGCGGGTCATTGTTAGGTGGGGAGTTGAGGCATCTGCTGTTGCCGGCTGTCGTCAGCAACAGAGACAAACGGAGAGGTTCGATACCTAGGCAGAACGAGGATAATGGCTGCGCCGCCACTAGCAGTCGGCAATCTAGCCTAACGACCGACATAATGTCGCCATCAGCTCGGCACATTGGCGTTCACAACGGGACGTAACACAGTAGCTGATGTGCAGCGGACGAGCTGCTGTCGTCAAAGGTCGGCTGAATCTGAGTCATCTATAATAGGAAGCTTGAGGCACCCTTGTGGAGACAGAAATTGAACTCCAAGTGTACTTGGCAGATGTTGACCAAACCTCGGCGGCGGTGAAACAAGAAACTTACCTTATTGAATCGACCTCCTTTTCTTCTGCCCAGTGCCATTTATTTGACTCCTGTTGCTCGGTTTCTTTTGCTCGGTTTCTTCTACTCAATTCCGTTTGTCGTTGGAGTCCCCCTTCTCTTGGCCTGCTAGTAAGGTACCTACCTTATGTAAGGTACATACCTATTTGTACAGATGTACCACCTGAGGTCGTCCCCCACCTGCAAGCGGTCGGGGTGTTTCAGCCTTGCGACCCTAGGCGCATCTTTTGACACGGGGCACCGATGTGATCGCAATTTGAACTCCATTCCTTTGCTCCCACAGGGGGTAAAGTGATAATTCCATAAATCGCTTCAGACTATTTCCCCCCAGCGACATTGGAGAACGGCGACAATGTCATTTGCGTTGAAAATACACCAGTCAGTTAGGCTTCTGGAACTTTCCAAAATACCTTGTTGTTGCAAGGTTGCATCAACAGATCGATCGCTTTGCGCGCTTCGCTTGGCGTCTTGGCGAGCAGGGTCTCGAAACTGGCTCCTCACATTTCTGTTTTCCAAGACTCTTTTGGTTACTGTTATCTTTCCATTTCGTTCGGGAACAGGAGATGAACGGGAGGTGTGATGGCCAAACGAATAGTTGGATCAACAACCTGAAACTGCAGAACCCTGATTGAACCTGGGCTCAATGCCAACCTCACTGTTAATGAACAAATTGACACATCGCCAGAGAAGAAAACAGTTGGAGGTCCATGGCATCATTGGCATGACAAGATCCCGGTTGCCTATCCTGGATATCTCCGACATGGATACATACCAGGGTGTGGTGTGGGTACCCGAACAGCCCAGCCCGTGTCGTCCAAACCCACACACACTTCCATGGAGCTCCCGTTTCCTTTCCATTCGCCGAGAGGGAGCTGCGCCAGCATCCACATCCTTTACTGTATGGAATGTATGTGCTTGTATGTAGTTGCGAATCCCAGCGCTTCAAAACTTGGTATTTTCTACCATATGCTTTGGAATTCGAACCTCTTTTTTTTTTTTTTATCCAAATTTGCATAAAGCCAATTTTGTAGTTGTTCTGCTCTTCTCTCAAGCTTTGCAAACCAAGCAAAAATGACGGAGCACTGCCTCCATGGCTGCACGAGCCGACCCCTCAGGCACACCGCCCCCGGCTTTTTGTGCGTGAACTGGCTGAGGCTGCTGTGGCTGCTACTACAGCGGTTGATCATATTCTGCAGGGTCCAGCCCCTGTAACGAAACTGGCTTGGCAAAGCCAAGCAGACCTGTCTTGCCTGTCAAATCGAACAAGTCAAATCAGGTGGAAGCATCTTGGTTGGTCGCGTGGGAAGCGCCTTTGCGTTGGATTTGCGTTGAACTTGCGCCGGACTTGGCGTTGGGTTGATGAGATCTTGCCGCGACAAGTTCCATGCCCGTGGAGAGCACCGGTTTGCCATTTCGCTGTCGCCCTTCACATGGGAGGAGCGAGCTCGATGTGCATACCATACCTTACAGATCTGTATGGACATACCTTGCATACACAACAGAGCCGGTGGCACGGGCGATCCCAGCCTGTCGGGGAGGTCAGGTACACGGAAGACGGTGACGTGGTTCGTCAACAAGCTTGACCCCACCAACCTGAGGTATGTACCCCACCAAAGCTTCACCACCATAACCACCACCACCACCAAACTTTAACCCCACCTCAAAAACGCATCGGCGACGGCCGACAGCCTTCAGTGATCCCATCGCCATTCGCGCCTGCTCGGCCTGATATATAGAACCTGTTCGGGTCAACCTGGATTTACTGCGCTTTATCAAGTTCACATATATACCCGACCCCGATTCCGGCTCTGAGCTTTGGGCTGGCGCAATGGACGAACCCGACGCGTCGAGTTGCAAACGCGCGGTGACGTCCTGTGACGATCCTCCTCCGCACCCCCTCCCGTTCTGCCAGCTACCCCGTCTACCCGTCCAGCACCTGGAGGAGTATTACCGTCTCCACTCGATGCAATCCCCTGCTGTTGGTGATGGTGTGCATATGCAGGTGGATAAAGGTATGATTGGGCCGTCCCTGTTGCAAATACACTCTGAACTGACGACAAACGCCGCCTCGCCCTCTGTCTGCTGATGGCTTTGCGCGCGGCTTCCACAGAGCGATGGAAATAGCATCTAGCCCTCAGTTATCACTGACCTTGCTATGGATGTCTGGGGAAACACTATGGCAAGCTTTCTTGCCAGTCTACTTCGCTTCAAAGGTAAGCAACAACACGAAAAGAATACCCAGGAGATGCTGTGCTCGTTCCAGATCCCTGGACAGCGGCTGATGAGGTGGCTATCTCAGGTTTTCTTTGTCTCTCGCAGGCTGCCAGCCGTCGCAAAACCAAAATGTGACAGCGCCCATCTGCCTGGCGGACATGCCCTTGTCCCGCTGCTGCCGCAGCTGGTATTAGAACGACAAACAGAGAAGCTGTCCGTTCTGTCCAGCACACCTTTTCTCAACCCTTTGTCGCTGTCCTGCCCGGCACACTCTCTGCCAACTTTCTGCCGCTGTTCTGTCCAGAAAACTCTCTCCGGGCCAACCTTCTGCTGTCGTCCTATCCAGCGCACTCTCTCCAACATTCCGCTCCCATCGATACACCCCTGCCGACATTCTCCTACCCGGGCATCACAAAACAAACACGAACGACATGCCTTCTTATCCCCCAACAAGCTCTGTTGTAGTGTTCTACCTTGCTTTACCCATTCCCAACAGCAACAATCTAAGCTACGCCATTTACTTGCTACCCCGCCCTGACGGGCAGGACCACCCGAATGGCTCCCTGCTCCAAGTCAGCGCGGGTTATCCGGCCACGGACAACCGTTGACTTTCAAGCCTAGTCACCCCCGCACCAACCTGATCGCCACGGGCGACTGGGTCTACCTGCAGGTCCTTGGCGCGGCACCCCGCTACTCCACCTCGCAAGTCATCGAAGAATGCGGCAAGATCCCGCTGGCCACAGAGCAGGGTGGCGGTCCGGTACAGCTGCCTGGACAGCCGGCTCGCAACTCGCTGGAGTGGATCAACATGGCCATCGACGCACTCCTCGCGGCCAATCTCCTTACCCTGCGGCACACCGACCGCTCTCCCCATATCGTTCTCCGTGGAGAAAAGGAGGCAGCCGACTTCCCTGGGTTTACAATGTGGCAAGGGTGCGTGGTGGGGCGGTGGTCCCCAGTCAGGGCGGTGGGGTGCCGGTGCCAGTGGTGGCCTCCGATCAGGGTGATGCGGTGCCGGTGCCTGAGTGGTGGCCCCCGGTCAGGATGGTGTGGTCCATGTGACGGTGGTGGTCTCCAGTCAGGGCGGCGGGGTACCGGTGCCGGCGGTGGGCCCCGGTCAGGGTGGTGTGGTCCAGGTGACGGTGGTGCTCCCTGGGAACCTCGGTTGAGGCTAGTTGTCCACTTTTTTTTGTTTCTTGTTGCTCGCTTTACGAAGGGTGGGTGGACAAGGGCTGCATCTTCCCTTCTATTCATCCTTTTTCTGATTCACTAAGTCACTAAGGAGGTACCGGCGGGCGGTTGTTGGGGGGTATGGATGAGTGTGGGTAGGGGACGTTTCTCTCCTTTTTCTTGTTCGGCTCTCTCTTTGCTTCGGTAATGAGGGTTGGGGTAGTTGATCGCTGGGATGGACGGCGTGGCTGGGTGATGTTTTCTTTCCTTTCTCCTGTTTGGTTCTCTCGTTGACGCTAATGAGGGTTGGGGTAGTTGGTTGCTGGTGGGGGTGGCGTAGGTGGTCCCCAGGATGGGTGGGTGATGTTTTCTTTCCTTTCTCCTGCCTGTTCTCTCTTTGGTTCTGTAGTGGGGGTTAGGGCGGTGGTTGCTAGGGTGTGGGCACAGGTGGGAGACATTTATTCTCTTCTTCCTGTTCAGTCTCACTTTGTTTGTCACTTCGTCTTGTCAGTGATGGGGATGTGTTCTTCATTTTCTTTCATCTCTTCTTCTCTAGCACAGGTGTTTCTTTGGTGGATGTTGAGCATCTATTGTCCGTCGTATCGGTCTTCATCTCAGTGCCCAATCATCGTTATGTGTTGTATCATGAGGTCCCGTTCAGCAATATGCGCATCCAACATCCCGTACACTAACATCGCCCAATCGTTGTGGGGGGTGCACCCACCGATGTGACTGCGACAAAACTCCCAATAGGTTGGATACCATCCGGCATTTTCCCAATTGACAATCACGACAGTCCCGTCTTCACGCAGAATGAGACAGGCGCCGTATAAGTGGGAGTGTGTGAAAACAGACGCATTGTGGCTGTTAAAGACGGTCCGGTAAGCACGTTTCAGCTCTGGGTGCCAGACTAGATTCGTGTTAGCATTATCCGTCTCAAGGTAACGTAGCATAGCTTCGGTCCACTGATATTGAGTCTCGTGTGGCCCCGAGATAGCCTCGTCCGGGTGTGGCCGTTGTGAGTATTTGTAGGCCATGAAGAACTTCTCTCGAATCGGTTGTCTCCACAGAGTGCCGTAGTAGCCTGGGGAAGGGATACGACGTAACTCATCCATATTTCGACGCATCTGCGAAGCGATAGCTTTCTTTCGAGCTAAACCGAGATTGTTCCAGACTTTTCCCAGGACATTTCCCGGGATAAATTCTTGGATGATGAAGTTCAGGCCGGTTGGCTTATCGTGGAACATTGCATAACGTTATATTATAAGCGAGCCGAACATATAAGCGAGCCGAACACTTTCCACCGCTCTACCAACACTATTCCCAATTACCACACAACAACGCTAGGAAATGACTACAATTACATCAGAAGAAGCCGAATCAGAGGCTTCCCCAGCCTCCTGGCAGGTACGCGCATTATGGCCGGGCTTGCCGCATACCCCACAGCGCCGAACCTTCCTCTGACCCCCCCCTGCACTACTACCATCTGGCTGTATATCTTCTCCTGCCCTCCCACCTACAGCCTTCTGGTCCGCAAGACCCTGTGCCTCTTGCACAGTAAGTGACCCTCCAAGCTGTACACGTGTCCGTTTGGCCCTCCGCCGCTTGCTTAGTGCCTCGTTGGCCTTGCGGAGCGAAGACACCTCTGACTCAAGAAGGGCTACCTGGTGCATTACAGCCATTGTCCCTTTGGTAAGCTGGTCAACGGCGGCCAACATCGAAGCTGGGGAGCTACCTTGATGGTTGGCAATACGAGTCCTGATAAGCTTTGACTGCGAGTCGGCTTCTTTGGGGTTGTGCGGTGTCTTGGAAGCCCAGGGTTTGACAGTGCCGGCAGTACTAGGCCGCGAGTTTGGGGGCGATGGTGTATAAAGCTTGACATCCAGCCTGGAGAGCACCCCTCTGGGTTGTACGGAACAAGGCCAGCCCCCGCAAAGCCACCCTGGATATTCTTCTCTGTGATAGAAGCAAAGAAGGCTTCGCGGAAAGCGCAAAGGAACTCGAGCTTGCTGATGTGGTTGACATGCGCGCGCATGAACTCCTCAACCTGGCGACCATACGCCTGCTTCAGTGGCCCAAAGCAGCCAACATCAAGTGGCTGGCACTTATGGGAAGAGTGTGCAGGCATGCAGAGTGTGATGATATTGTTCTGCTTGCCGTACTGCTCGAACTCGGGGTGAGTGGTGGCTTTCGTGACCGTCGAGAATCAACAACCGGTGCGTGCCCTTTGTCCGAGGCGCCGTATGGTGATCGAAATGCTTGATCCAATCTAGGCCAACTGCATTGGTAGTCCAGCCATTGTGGGTAGTTGCAATACGCCAGTCGAGGGGTAGGCCGCACTCCCGGTACCAGTTGGCAAGGTGATATTGCGCGCCAAGATGATGAACGGAGGGATCGCCCAACCAAGGGCATTGACTCCCTGAATTACAGTCGCCCATTCGCGGTTGCCAGGCTGGGCTAGCTTTGCCCTGCCAAAGCCATCCGAGGTTGTGACTACCATGCCCGTAGAGATGATGCCCATCATGAACCCGGTCTCATCGAAGTTGTAGATATCGTTATCCAGGATACCGTACTTAGCTATCATATTCCGTACAAGCGTAAACCAGTCACCGATGATCTTTGGATCCTCGCACTTAGCCCTCTGGTAGTTGTATCTACGTACACGACGCATCTTGAGCTGTTTGTGGCGTTTGACAAAGTTGTGGGCCCAGAGCTTGCCGACAGGGGGTGCGTCGCGTACGCGTAGTAGTTGGTTGGCCATATCTTCTACACCACGTAGCCTAGGCGAGAAAGCTCGCGTAGAGAGGTCAAGGATGTATTGAACAATCGTCTGCTCTTCGAGATCCGTAAGCTTGCGCGAGTTCGCTGGCAAATCGCGTCGTGCACGCTGACCAGCGCGTCGGCCGTGGAGTGTTGATACCGGGACATCGTAGAGCTTAGCTGCAGCCCTAAGGCTTATCTTCTTGTCATTTTGGAGCGCTTGAAGGGCTAAGATCACCCTCTCTTCCTTTGAAGGAGGGGACATATTGCGTTGTAGAGTTGTGGAGGAAGATGTAACGTTGAGATTGCAGGGGACCGTTGTGGTGGAGACTGTTCGGCTCGCTTATATGTTCGGCTCGCTTATAATATACGTTAGAGTTTTGGAATGGGTATATTTGTGAATTGTTGGACAAAAAGCATATTCTCGCCTTCCTGGAAACAGATACCCGAGTCGGACTCTGGGTCAAAACAACTCCCGTACTTGACAAGGAAGTGCTCACGGACGCGGTACGTAAGTCGCCCGAGGCCGTTGCCATAAGCATCAGCGGGCGTAGCAAGAATCTCATCCACAGTGGGCAGGGGCGCCGGAAGGCTCTCAGGGGGTGCATAATATGGTAAAGTAGGTCGCGTAACGACCGGTTCGAGAGCGGAGAGGCGTGCGGTTGCAGCGAGAATATCCGCCTCGGTTGGCAGGGGCAATGGACTTTTTCTGCTTACGCGACAAGAGCCGAAGGCTGCACTGAATTTATCCATGATAACGAAACTTTAGGCTTGTTCTGTGCTTGTTCAATGAGAGCTGAGCTCGAGTGAGAATCAGGTTTAGGACTGAACATCTTCGTGAGTTTAAATAACTAATATTTTACCTCGCCTTTTTCCAAAAAGTCGTTCACCCGTCGGGCTTTGACGTGGGACAAAACTTGACAATCAGCTGTCCACGGCAGAACGATGGTTGTGTTTGGTACTTCCCCCGACCTGATCAAAACTACCTGGTAGGTTTGATCGTGTTTCATCACATCCCAACTTATTACAAAGCAAACAAAATCGGAGTGCTAACTGAGAATTACCTATCGTTTGTATAGGTATCGAATCAAATTCCTTTTTGCTTCCCATCTTTAGGATGGGAACCAATACACTCTTGGAGCTTTGGGACTCTACTACCAATATCCTCGTTGTGCAGCATGATCTCAGCGGTTGTTTGAGACTGGTATCCTCCCACAGTTTCTCGGGGCAGGAGTACGAGCCTGGGGATACCGAGATCTTTATGTATACTATGCCAGAGATTCGCCATACCGGGCGAGTATGTAGCTAAGGTAGTCTCTCTCGCTCCTCACTCCACAAACTGCTGAACCAGTCATCTTGATGGTCTTTCCCACTCTTGCCACACTGCGCTTGGAGTAGCTACAACCCAGATCGATGGTGAATGGCGTCCGCCTGCCATTAGGTGGCCGCTGACCCTGACGCTGCATATATATCACGGCGATATCCAATACATCGGCATGGCACTCATTCAAGACGCGGGCGGGTATTAAATAGCCGATACTCAAACATGGTCTCCTTTCAATCAAACACCTTGTTCCGAGAATGACCCGCGGATTC
Source organism: Chaetomium olivaceum (assembly GCA_039881045.1). Taxonomy (NCBI): domain Eukaryota; kingdom Fungi; phylum Ascomycota; class Sordariomycetes; order Sordariales; family Chaetomiaceae; genus Chaetomium; species Chaetomium olivaceum. Next base: position 167,133 of record JAYWVB010000047.1, on the reverse strand, counting down.
CACTATCTCCTTTCAATAAAACACTTTATTCCCAGAACTTTCACCTAATTTCATTGACACGAGCTAGCTGATGGACTCTTTTTTGTCGGTTGTATAGTAGCAAAGATCGGATCACGTCCTTTTGCGGCTTGAACACGATCATCAAGAACAGCCGCCCCTTGGTCTCACAATACATGTACCTACCTAGGGAGTTACCCTTTTCGTTCTGAGCCACCAAGTAGAGGCTGGGCCTTTGATCGGGGGTTCCTTGGTGCTGGAGATAATGCGGTTATTGGGTGTGTAAAGTTTCGAGGTTACAAGGGACTTGAGCCCTTGTACCGGGATTTTCGGGGAGACCCGGTAGGCATTATGGCCCATATATGTAGATGCTCTAATCATTTTTAACCTTTCCCAAGATTACTCCCAGTTCTCGCCACTCCCGCTGTAGAGTTAATTTACCTCCCATATGAGCAGCCAATGGCCCCGTCCCAGCGCGGAACTCACAATCAACGACCACAGTGCGCCAGTAACCTGTTGGTCTGGTCGCCTACTTCTTACACTTTTGGCTTGTTGGTTCCAATACTTGGTCAAAAGACGATACTGAGCAACCCCACCCCTTACCCCTTACCCCTTACTCCTAGACCACCTCACAACAGCCCCATCAGACCCGCCAACCCGGCCACCAACAGCCCAACACACGACGACACGGAACCAGGGGCGGAGGCCCAGGCCCTGAGGCAGCGCCGGCAGTCGACACGGACTATACCCGCAGTGTCAGCAACCCCATCAAGCGCGCGGGTGCGCGCGCGCAAGGCAGTCTAAGGGTTCCACTACACCACAGTACTCGCAGACGAGACAGCCGAGCCGGCCGTCTCGGCGTCGGTAGCACTCGGAGTCGGAGTCGGCGGCGGCGGCGTGGTAATGGCCGCAGAGGTTTCGGTTGTGGGAGCAACAGAAGAAGAAGCTGCTGGCCCACCACTGCTGGAGTCCGACGATGGGGTCGCGCTCAGGCCGCACGCCGACGCGGCGCTGCCCACATCGGTCCCGTAGATGCGCCAGATGTCGAAGTCTAGCGCGCAGTCGAGGCAGGCTTCGTAGTAGCCGGTCCAGGTCGCGTTGGTGCAGTGGGCTGGGTCGCGACCGCCGGCGAGGGCGTTACCTGGACGGAGGGGCGCGGGATGTCATCGGTGATGTCGGGTGGGGAGACGGGAGAATATGTGGGTGGGGAATGTAAGGAGTGAACATTACCGCAGTTGGAAAGACACTCGTATTGGGGCGTGCCGGGGGCTTGGCGGCTCAGGATGAGAGCGTAGTCCTCCGGCAGCGTGCTGTCTAGGAGAGCAGCATTGGCAATGGAAACCGCCAAAAAGGCCAAACAACGATAGTACTGTAGATTTTTGCATCTTTTTAATAAATATTAGGAGAGCTGCTGTAAAAAGGAAGCTGCGAGAAGAGGGTGTGAAAGAAAGGTTGCGGTTGTGCTGGATCAGAACAGGAAGGATGGAACAAAGAAGAGAAAGGTAGAGGGAAAGGGGTTGTAATGGCCAGTTACCAGCCAACTGAAAGCGGCCCCAATCATAACAACCCGGGGGTATCCGAAATGCAATGCGATGTCGGCCGCCCCAAAGCCGGTCGTTTTTTTTTTTCCTTCCAGGTTGTTCGTATCGACAGGGGTTAGGGTGTGGTTGTTCCCAACCCCCCGGTTGATGATCTCGGTCTGGACTTTCAAACTATCCAATCATGATCCTGGATCAGATCTAATCAAAAGCGGAACGGCTGCGCCAAGCCAATTTATCTGATCATCTGGACAACAGCGGTCCAATTGAAGCAGCGTAAGGAGCGAGGACAAGCCGAAAAAACCTGCGAGGAGGAGCGGGGAGTCGGAAAAGGTGCCATCCAATGCCAAAAGTCAGGCCACCAAGCAAGCTGGGAGTCTTCATTCGGGCTAGCACTGGGCAAAACTCTGCGTGCGACCTTCGGCCTTGGCCTTCGAGAGTGTCCTTCCGTAGGTGGTCAAGGTGGTAAGCCGGTAACTATCGTTGGGCTTGAGCCATTTGGAAGCTGAGATGGGATGGTTGATAGGAACGGGATTTGTTCAGCGGGGTCATAAATCCTGCATGCTCTGTGTCACCTACCCCTTGGCAGCAATTCCTGCCTTTGGCTTGCCCCCCGCAGATGACTTGACCTTGATGGACGGGACTGGACCACAGAAGATAAAGGACGGCAGTGCTAACCCGCTTCCGCGATTTTTGAATAAGTACCCTCGGCACACAGTCATCACACAAAGTGCTCGATAAGGACCAATGTGTGTTTGGTACCCCCCGCCCGCTCTTCCCCCTTTCTTTTCGGCTGCGTCCAAATCTCGAATCCATTTTGAAACCGATCCAAACTTTGCGTGTCCACCATCTAGATTCTGAAGCAACCTGATTCGACATGGCGTCTCTTCGGCCAGCTCGTTCTTGCGCTGGCGGCTAATGTAATGGGCGCATCCGACAACATGGGCCCTGCCGCCTTCTTTTGGCCGCCCGACCGTGCCTGGTCCGTGGCAGACAGACAACACGGCGCCGTGCGGCTCTGTTGCGGTGTCCGGGAACAGGACAAGTTTCCCATGAGTAAGGAATTTTCTCGATGGATTTGTCACATTGTTACTGACTCATGGCTTCACAAGGCGGTGGTAAAATTGCGTTTACCGCCCAGGACGATTCCTACGACACACGTTGAGCATCTCCCTCAGCAACGGTAACGATACCTATCACACCTTTTCCCAACCCATCCTCTCCCTCCCAAAAAACCACCATCCACCATCCACCTCTACTAACCACCCACCCCGGGCTGCAACACAGACCCCCAATCACCAATCCGACTTCACCCCGCTCAGCACAACCCCGATCCCCGAGCTCGACCCGGGCACCCTGCCTCTCCCTCCCCGACCTACTCTCGTCCTCCTACCCCCCGCAGGTTTCTGAAGCCGTCACGGTCACGGTTGCATGAACGCCACCATCCAGATGCGTACTACACGGCCGACTCGACCGGCCCGAGAACCAGACCTTTACGCCTGCGCCGACGTCGTCTTCGTCGACGCCGCGGCGTTCAATGGCGCCGACGTCCCCTGCTTCAACGCCTCCGACCCGGTCGATGTGCCCGCGCCGACTGCGACGGGCGCGCCGACGGGTTGCCGGGCCATGGGGAGGACGGGCCGCCTTTGGTTGATGCGATGATGATGATGCATGGTGAGGGTGAGGATGAGGGTGGTGGTGGGGGATTATCGGCCGGGCAATTGCTGGTGCGGTGGTGGGCAGTGTTGTCGGGTTTGCGTTGGTGGTGGGGCTGGGACTTTTTGTTCTAATACCGTGATCGTGAGCGTAAGAAGAGGTTGGTGAGAGAGAGGGATGCTGGGCGGGCCGTCAAGTTGGGTGGATGACCCGCAGGCACGCGGCCAGGGTGGGAAGGACTCGACGTCAGTGGCGGGGGAGAGTATCAGGATGGGGAACCTGTCGGCGCAGGGTTGATTGAATTGGTGACGGTTGTGACGATGGATGGACACTGTCCAGTCCCCCCTTGGATGATTGGCAATTCTCTGTTTATGTCACGGAAGTACCATGTTTGTGGCGTTGAGAGAATTCACACTGTGCGACCCATGCGAAATCCACGTGGAAGCCAGGCGGAAACATGTACATAGTGCTGAAACCACGCGAGAACCACGCGGCAAGAGTTCGTACTGTGGCGTCCAATTCATCAATCATCCGATCATTCTCAAAAGGGAAAAACCCTAGAAGGCAGCGAATCGTTCGTTCCCCACTTCCTTCCATGTACAAGTACATGTACATATCTAACATACATACATACATCGTACATCGCACACAACTGCGCTTCCCTTCAATCATGCCGGTTTCCACTGGCATCCCGCCCCATACACCACTTGAAGGACATTTACATACCTTGGGAAATGAATACTGCAATAATCGAACGACCCCCCAATTGTAAACTTTGGCGTACTGTAGTTGCAGAACAAGGCAAGTCTGTGAACCTACGCCCAAAAAGGCCGTCTGCCGTGCGTTGATAGTTGTGAGTCCAGGTCTCCCTTTGATTTCTTAAAACAACTGTAATTTATTCACCTGTACACACAGGACATAAACAGTGTTCCGCCCTAACCCGGACACTAAATACGCTGTCCACAGAGCGATGGGTCTGTGTTGACCCTAACCCTCGTCATATTCTATCTTACCGGCCGTGGTCTTTATCTAATGTGAAGGATGGGTTGGGGGGGGGGGTGCTGAAGTGCGAGTTATGTGTATGCTCTAATTCCTTTATAGATCCTAGGGCTTGGCAGGTCAGCAGCTACCGGCCGATCTCGAAACAAAAGCCGGCCCGGCTATCGGCGCCGGGGCCGGGTGCCAAACTACAACCCCCACAATTCCCGGTCGCCAAGCCGGCCGCCAAAGGGCTCCGGCCCCGGCGTTTCACCCCCTTCTTACCGTTCAAACGAGAAATCGGTCAATTGCACAACGCAAAAAACCAGACGATGACCATCCGTATAACAACCAAGCCGTCGTTGAAACTAATGCCTTGTCAGAGCCTACTTGGCACAAACAGTCTTGTGTCTCTCGACTCTTAGCCCCCGTTTTTGCCGCGCATTCGCGTTGTATGATGATTTCCAATGGAGTTTAAATGTAGCAGTCAGTACAGGCCCCGTACCCAGATCCCCTGGTCTTTCTGTGACTCTCCATGATTCCATGTGGCATGAGCCGGGTCGTATCACCCTCGGATCCCCATCTCTTCCCTAACGGCAGCCACACTACCAACATACTCACCCAACATGAACACGTCCAAGCGGAATGGTAACTCGGCTGCAAGGCCAATACAGAGACCAGCTCAAAAGCGACCGCAGCAGTCACAGACCGCAACCACAAAACCACCAAGAAAGTGGTAGCAGGGCCCTGGTAAAACCAGTCCAAGTGGTCGGTACGTTTGAAGCCCTTGATCGCTCTCACTTGACCGCCGCCGCAGCTGCTAATTGCCTCATTCCAGAAACGGAAGAACATGTAATCAAGAAGACCATCTGGGCCCGAGCCCTCACCGGCGCCAGCAACGCCGCCAAGCCCAGCACTTGGAAGCGTACCGCCAAGAAGGCCATTCCCCACGCCAGCAAACAAGGCAAAGACAGCTCAGGCTTTAACCTGAGCTACTACCGCAAGACCTTCTTCCTGCTCGAGAAACAAGTCCAATTCGATCTCTACATGAACGGCCTTGCCCCCAAAATGACCAGGTTGGAAGTAAACATGCTCAAAGCCTCGCGGCGGCGTGCCGTCCGCGTGTTCCGCGCGCACGCCGTCATGTACGCACTCACATCTCGCCCAAGGGCTATGCGGCCCCGCCCCGCGACATCGTCGACGAGGCCAGGAAAGCCAAGATCCGTGCCGTTGAAGCCGCCCAGGCCCGCAAGAAAAAGTTGGCCAATTCCACGAGCGCAGCCCCGGGTGATGCCCTCCCCATACATCCCACCCCGGCACACTATGATCGCATCCAGGTGCAGCAGCAACGGCCCGCAAAGGCGCGCCCGCAGCAGCAGCAGCAGCAACAACAACACCAGCAGGAGCAGCGCCGCCAGCAGCAACTAGAACACCGACGACAGCAGCAACAAGAGCAGCGCGAGCAGCAACTCGAACACCGACTGCTGCAGCAAAAACTGCTCCGCCAGCAGCAGCGCCAAGACCAAGAACAACAACAACAACCACAACAACAGAGGCAGCAGCGTCAACAGCAGCAACTGCAGCAGGGCCAACAAAAACAGCGTCAGAAGCAACCGCAGCCCCGGCTGGAGCGGTTAGAGCGGTTAGAGCGGCTAGAGCGGCTGGAGCGGCTGGAGCAGCTAGAGCAGCTAGAGCAGCAGAAGCAGCAACAGCAGCCGCCGGCGCGGGTGAAGCAGTCGGCGGCGGCTGTGCCTGTGACGGTGCAGGGGCGGGGGGCGGGGAGGCGGGTGGCTGGGCAGAGCGTGGCGAGTAGTTCGAGGAATTGAGTTGGTTGTTCATAGGGGCTGGGGGGATGGGGTTTGTGGACTTTTGTGGGGGAGTACAGGCTGAGAAAAAGGGGGGGGATGCTGGGTGGATGGGTGGGTGGTGTTGTTGGATGAGAGCCTCCTATTAGAGGGTTCTGCGTTTTGCGTACTGGGGACAGGCGTGGCTTGTGGTTTATATCCAGTGGTACGACCTTTTGTTTCAACTGCGTGTCTTGATTTTATTTTATTTTAGTGTTTGTTTGTTGTCGGCATTGGCTTACTCCCTTGTGTGCCCTCCTTCGGGGACTGTTTGCTATTTATTTGACCTTGAGGTATTGAGGCTTGCCTCCTGACCTGTCACGGTGGGAGAGGTAAGAGGTAGACCCTAAAGGCACAATGACAGGTTTGGTTTAGTGCACGGTATAACAGATTGATTGCGGACATGGTCACTTCTTTTCTCGCTGTAGCTACAAGGAGCATATAACATAGAAAGGTATGTAGTGACGGTCAACTGTATAGCATAGAAATCTATCATATGATCCAAACTCTACTTCTCCGAGGGTTGGTTGTCTAGGTAACCTTCACTCCGGAGAACGGACCTACCTTGATGGCAAAGTCCTCTCCCACCCCGCGCCTTGCAGAACTGCATTTCGACCCAGCTCAAACATTTTCTCCGCTGTATCCAGCAACTGGTTAGCGAATCCACCGTGACATGGTATGCCCGGGGATATTGAAGCAACTTACCGTTGGTGTTGCGGAAGCTCAGAAACCGAAACCCCTCAGGGTAATGATACACCTTTCGCTTTCCATTCCCCTCAAGTTGCACAAGCCAAGTGGGTGCGGCAAAATTTGGCGTGGAAGACAAAGAATCGAAGAAAGAATCGGGCACTTGAAAACAGTCAGTATTGACATCTATCAATTGTTGTTCAGTATGCATTGTTAGGAGACGATGAAACTTACAAACTTGGCTCAAAACGGTGCAGCGATTGCGGCTTGTCACGATGAGCCGATGTTCATCTCGAGGGTTCCGGGTTATCAGCAACTCAGCGTCTGGAATGATGGCGACTTCGCATTGGACCTCGGTTGCTTGGCTAAAGACAAGTTAACGGTTGGACATCCTTCCTCCTGCCATCGATCACCCAGTAGTCGGGGCACTCACAGGTGCAGTACAACAACATCATCTGGCCGCGGGTATTGCAGATTCATGACCAGAAGCTCCACGCGCATATCCTCGAGCTTCTTGTGCAACTTCCTTGCGCCTAACATTGAGTCAGTATATTGTATCTTGTTCCATTGTGGGTGGGGACCTGACCTTCTAAGGACAACATGTGGAAAGCAACATCAGCTTTCTGGAGGCGGTTGACTTGCTGATCTTGGCTGTATCCAAGGCACTCGACTTCCTGAATAACCACACTCACGTTGCTCTCTTCAACTTTGAATGATGTAGCATGGGTTACTGCGCAACCATTAATAGGTAAGTAGCTCGTCCTAAACCAGTGTGAAAGGAGACTAAAATAGAGAGGCGGCTTACAATGCACAATGCTCTTTGTAATGTCCGCCGAATCGCCCGTTTCCTCGCTACCATAGTAGATGGATAGCTCAGCATGGCCCAAGGTATTGACTAGGGAACGGCCAATCTGCTGAGCCAGCTCGTTGTAATTCAAAAGGCTGAGTCCATTCACACTCGGCTTTGACAGGTTCCGGTGGCCAACATGGAAAGTGACCGAGTCGATCAGCTTGTGGCAGTCTTTCAAGTCACTAACAAGGAGACCGACGTCAGATTCATAACGGAATGTTCATCGACAAACAGTACGAACCTCTGAATATTCAAAGCCCGGACGTGGGCCGCGTCCGGCGACAAGTGTGTAAGCCGGTTACTCATTCCCTGCTGCAACATGGCGTTTGCTCTTGCTTCTGCAAGAGGCTGGATGAAGGTCTCTTCGAACTCGGAAACATCTAGTAGATTATCAATATCTGCACTTCCACCAAATGTGTAGTTGGCATTACCCTGAGCCGCAACGTTCTTCACGGTGATGGACACCATTTGATTGGTGGACCTGTCCAGGGCTTTAAAAAGCGTCCAGGATCGTGTGTCCCCAGCTTGTCGAAACGGGAATGTGAGCGGTGACACTAGGTAATAAGAATCAGCACGCTGATGTCACTCTGATTTTGCAAGTGAGTTTAAGCGCTTACATGCAACATTTTCGACTCGCCGATGGTTACAGGTGGTCTGCCGCCCGTGAGTCCCGGTCTGGCTACATCTACACACAAATAGTTGCACTGATCCCGTTTCCTTCCAGTCATCGTGTAGGCTGGCTTGGGGGCACCAGATTTGGGAAGTGCCGTTTGAGGTGACATAGACCTCGAAGGTCAACATGTTAGGCGCGCCTTGCAGTGTGAGGAGGAGGTCGTCTTTATGGGTCTGTGGACCTGCAGCGTCCTTGAGGTTCTGGGACCACCAGGAATAGATTTCCTGGAGCATGGCAGAATTGTTCTTCAAGCTATCCTCAATTCTCGTTGTCCGCGAACTGGGTTTATCAGCGGATATTCTTGCTAGCAGAGAGATTTCACTGTGTAAGGGCCGACCTGGGGACCTCACCTAATGATAATGCCCAAGACCAGGTCCAGACTATTAGTGTGGACCATTAACTGACTACGAAGCGCCGCTAAGTCGCCAGCTTCGGTAGTCCAGGCAATCTTCTTGTAGTTCTTGGCCATCTCCGTGCTCCACCGCCGAAAGCGTGACTTTGTTGGGTCCTTGGTAGTGACAACGACGCTGTAGCTTTCGACAATCTTCTCGAGATGCTTTAAGGTCTCATGACAGCTGTCCAGTATCCCGGCCACGCTATGCATCCCATCCTGGTCTTGTGTCTGGAATCTAGGGGGCAGTTTGGATGGGTCGATGGCTACGGCGGCGATATCCGTGCCGCAAACGTCTTTGAAAGCCGTTAAAGCTGCGCTGAGTGAGCGAAGCTGGTTTTCGACCTCTCGAAATTCAGCTGGGGCAGACTTGCGTCCCTGTGTGAAAGCATGGGTAAGGCTCCGGGCAATCTTGGCCATGGCGACCGCGTCGCCGAATGACACTGGGGAGGCCATGATGATAATACTGCAACCCGCGATGCTGCTGGGGAATCGGCAATTGGATTCAAGACTTTGGCCGTCGGTGTTAAAATAAGCGGTAGCAATCAGAAAGTAATCCTTTGTGGGATTGTATCCTCCTCCGTCGGAGGTCAAAAGGGAATGGCTTGTCGGGACTCGTCCATCTGCACAGCCCTTGAATCTTATGCGGTCAGTATTAGTAATTGGTTCCCGATGTTGCACATGCGTTTGCGGCGGTGCAGCTTCACCGAGCTTTAGTTAGCGTGGGAGAAGCATTGGGAGGGTGGTATGCATTGGACATGGCTGATCGGCAGCCGAGAGCCTCGCGCTCGAGTGACTGCTGCCTATTGAATCATTCGAATAATTAAATGGCCGCCGCTTGATTTCCCACGAGGCTCCCGCGAGTTCACTGCAGGATCTCTTCACTTTCTTCCTTTCCTCTGCCTGCTACCCCCCAAGAACAACTTCGATCAAAGAATTATAGCGAGGTCGATAGCAAACGAAACGCCAATGGCGCGTTACCAGAACACACTCAATCGGATCTTCTCAGCTGGGATCGTGTGGGATCCTAATGAGCCTCTACCAGAGGAGTTGCGGGAAGACCTGTTTAGACCCGGTGGCGAGAGCCAGCCTATCCTAAACGAACTGCAGTTTCCGCGTGTCAATGAACCGTTTTGTGGCCCAGCGAAGCTGCCCATTCAACCAGGCCACCAGGTCGCAGCGACGTGGCCGATAAATGGCACAGCAATGAACCTCCCACGTTTCACTGTGCAGGAACAGGGCCGCAACGTCCTTCCGCCACTATCCGTTACAGTCGATGCCTCCATCGTGCAAGACACGGCCAGAGTCACCGTCACGCAGCTCTTCTGGAATGACTCGGGCATCCCCAAGAAAGCCGCCTTTACCTTCCCGCTCGCTACCGGTTGCACCGTCACCGACTTCAGCTGCAGGATTGGGGCAAACAAGATCATCAAAGGTGCCATCAAACCAAAGGAAGAAGCTCGCGACGCATTCCGAGATCACATCCGCCGACATGAGACCGCTGCCGGTCTGCTGGAACAGGACACGCCGGAGATCTTTACCACCACACTTGGTAACGTGCCCCAGAAAACCAAGGTGAAGGTGGAATTAACCTACATCACTGTACTCAAGCACCGCTTTGCCGATAGCAGCAATACCATAACATTGACCATCCCAACCTCCATTGCTCCGCGTTACGGGGACGCGCCAGAAGAATACAATGATGCCGCGACAACAGGAGTACCCCAAGGGCTGTCTCTGGAAGTCGAAATTGTGGAGTCGGAGAAGATAACCTCCATCGACAGCATTTCCCACGCCATTGCGGTAACGCGGCGGCGGGGTCCACGCACGGCTCGGAGTTTTGCAGATCTCGCCGGCGAAGATAATCGGAGTAACGTGGAAACTGCCTCTGTTACACTCGAGTCCGGGCGGATATTCCTTGATAGGGACTTCGTGCTGGACATCGTAACGACACCCGATGACAACAACGAGAGCCCACAGGCTTGGCTAGAAGAACACCCGACGCTCTCGGACCACAAGAGCCTAATGCTCACTCTGCCATCCGGGTTCCTAGCAAGGAACGCGCCTCCGATGCAACAGTCTGAGATCCTCTTCCTGGCGGATTGCTCCGGATCCATGAAGGACAAGATCAAGCCCCTCAGGTCGGCTATGAAATTCTTTTTAAAAGGGATTCCACAGGGACGCAAGTTTAACATTTGGTGCTTTGGTACGAACTACGCTTCCTGGCAGCCAGAGTCGGTTGATTATACAGAAGATACGTTGAAATCAGCGCTATCATGGGTGAAGACGGACATGAGAGCCAATATGGGCGGCACCGAGCTGTTGCCGGCTGTGCAGGCGCTTGTCGGGGCTCGCAAAAAGGCATTGGTGACAGACGTTATAGTCCTGACGGACGGCCAAACCTGGCGCTTGGAACAAACACTGGAATTCATCCAGAAGACGCGAGGCCTTACCGAGGGACGGGTGCGCTTTTTCGCCCTCGGCATCGGCAGGGCGGTCTCGCACGCCTTGGTCGACGGAATTGCTAAGGCCGGTGGCGGATACGCCGAAGTCGTCCAGGAAGCCAGTCAGGGGGGTTGGGAAGATCGTGTCGTGAGCATGGCAAAGGCCGCGTTAATGAGTGCTCATCTTGGACCCCTGCACTTGGAATTCAACATCCAGGACCAAACCGGGAACATCAGAAGTAAGTACCCGATACAGGCAGACGTAAAGAAGTTGCAACTGACCTTGAAGCAGGCTCGACTCTAGCAGACGCGAAAAGGTCACCCGCAGACACCTCAGCGCTCAACCCATTCGACCGTAACCGCGTCTATTTTCACTTAGACTGCGTCAAGGATTCTGAGAGTATCAAAAGCGTCAGGATTGAGGTCCAGGCCAACCACAACACCCAAACACTCACCATCCCGGTCACGATTCTCGATAAACGAGACACGACGCTGCACAAGCTGGCCGCGCGCGCCATGTTGGACGACCTAGAACGAGGCCGCAGTCACATCCACCTAGGTTTGAACCGGCCATTGTCGGGCTCCTGGCAAGAGGCAAGCATGGTGCGCAAAGAAGCGGAGCAGATCGCTTGTAAGTGGTCTCTCGTCTCTAAGTGGACAAGCTTCTTCCTCACCGAGGAGCCCTGCACACCGTCAGGCGACGATGCATTAATGGATGGGGTCGTGGGGATCGATATTTCGCCGGGTGATGATCTGCTACAACCTCATCAGGCTGTACAGCACATTGCTAGCCTTGAGTCAGCGAGCCCGGACACACTTGGAATGGATGACTTTGATTCAGTGCTCGGGCCCCGCCCCGGGGTTATACTAGGTGACTCTGCGCCTGCGTACCCCCATAATGGGGCATGGAATTCCCCCAGTACATGTGAGGAAGAGAGGGGCGTGTACTACAAGCGGTCCGCCCCAGCGGCCCCACCTCCCGCACCACTTTCAATGTCGTGGGGCGTTGTCTCTAGAGACGGGAGCGTGAACAACAGCACGCGCTCTCATGCCAGACCCAGACAAGGCTTTCCCAACGGCATGCCTGACCATATCAATAATAGCGCACAGCCGGGGGCATACAGTCGAGTCGACCGCTATTACCTCAAGGAGAGCACTCAGGGCATGCTCCGCAATGAAGACGTCAGTATGGCAGAGTTGCATTCCGATCGAAGTAATAAAGACCACAACTTGCAAGGTCCAGATCGCCTTACAGCGCCGGCACGCAATGAAACACCACAGCTACCCCCTGGCGTGATCTTGAGCGCGGGATCGACCAACGAGCTCGTTGGTTCTTCAACGACGGGGGCAAGCCGACCTCGGGCGTGGGGCAATGACAGGGTCGATGTTTTGCTGGGGCAGCAGCAGCCATCTCACCGCTTTGATTCCTCCTCAGGATCTGAAATGCGTAGGGGTGGGGGCAGTGATCCGCGAAGCCAAAGTTTTGGCGATACTAAGGTTGAGCCGAAGCTCAATATCAGCACTCCCATGGGCAGTTCTATAAAGGATCAAGCCACCTTCCCCAGCTATTGTGCTAAAGCCCCCGAGATGGAATTCGACCTCGACTCAGCCCCTCGCCCTATGATGTCCGGTTTCTATCCCCAAGATTCTTGGTCGACGTCCGAAGTTAACATCAAGGACCTTTCATCCATGGATTTCGACGATTTCGGCAGTCCATCCAATTCATTCAACAGTACTCAACTCCTGACAGCCACTCATGGTTCCACTTCCGAACCTCCAAGCCCTGCGCTGGAAGCGAGCGAAAACCAACGACAGCCGCAGTCCATACCTCCCCCGCCGGTCGTGGTAACCCGCACCCGCAAGCTTAAATGGGAGTACGCGGCAGATGTGCCGCCGCGCACTACACACAGCAACCCCCTTGACCGTGACGATCCCACCCCCGCCTCCCGCCCCGCCCCCGGAGAGCAGAGCAAGCCCTCCCTGTCCGACCGCGACTTCGTCATCTCCCTCCTCAACTTCCAGCAATACGACGGCAGCATTGACTTCGGCACCTGGGAGGTCGCCGAGCAGGTCCTGGGGAAGGCCATCGCCGCCGCGCTGCGCCCCCTGCAACGCACGTGGCCCGACGACCTCTATGACCGGGCGCTGTGGACGGCGACCGTGCATGTGCTCCTGCAACGGCACTGCCAGTCGTGCAAGGCGCTGTGGGAGCTGATGGCGATCAAGACGGCGAGCTACTGCCTGAACATGGATCCGTTGATTTCGGCGGCTGGGGCTGAGGCTCAGTCGGGGTTGTTGGAGGTGGTCGGGGAGAAGCTGGAAGGGCTGGAGCTGCCGTTTCGTGGGGAGCAACATCAGCAGCAGCAGCAGCAGGCACAGGAGGAGACGTGGGCCGTGGATGGTGTTGTTCCTGAGGTTGTTACCGTGGAGCCGCCGGCTCAGGAGCGTATCCCGGGACGGGGCCTGGAGGAGCGCGCGAAAAGGGATCGGAAAAAGCGGAAGGCGGAGAAGGGAGAACAGGGCGAGGAAGGGGCGGACCTGAAAGCGAATTCCGTGTCTATTTCAAGGGGTTCTGACAGTTTCCTTGGGCCGCTGAAATCGGAGGTTGACGATAGTTCGCGCCGCGGTACAAAATCACGGAGGGAATCCTCTTCGGCGGGGGGGAAAGGGAAGAGTGTTGCTGTTTCTGTTCCTGTCCCTGTTGCGGATACGGACACGGGCGCGGAAGATGATGCTTCATGGGAGCAGGTGGAGGCGGGTGACCCTGCCGGTGCTGTTTTTCAACCGCAGGAGACATTGCGGTTTTAATTTTGGGTGATGCGTGGCGCTGTATCCTATTATTACTAGCGGTTTCTTCAAATTCTACTTGTCACTTCAATCGATCTTGGAGTCCGATGCACTACCTCAATACTCCTCGCTATTATTAGCGCACCGCTCCCCAACTTTCTCTCTCGCCTTGGATCCCTATTACTTCAACCCTCTCCCCCCCTATCAACAAGTTTAAGCATGGATAGCCTGCTGCACATGCGGATAGACCTGGATCATGCGGTGATACAGGTCCGGGTGGTCTCGGATCATGACCTCGGGGTCCCAGGCGGTGGCCACAAAGATGGTGTCGATGCCGCTGCTGATCGGGGTGGTGAAGACGTTGCAGATCTGCAGACCGATGAGGAAGGCAAAAGCGACGACGACGGGCGTGAAGCCACCGCTTGAGTTGTATGCCGGGTTCGTGAACACCATGTACACGTAGGCCAACAACGCGCACGCGTACCCGACAAAGGTCGCCCCCATGCCCAGCACGGGGCCAATCAGGCACTCGTTGATTAGTGCGTCGATGCCCCGGTCTTTGATCATCCTGTTGGGGGCGGGTGTTAGGACTTTATGTGTGTGGTTGGTTGTTTTGATGCAGGACAGGGGGATGCAACTTACTTCCAGGTGTCTTTGGCGGCGGGGATGTACGCCTTGCCGTAGAGCGCAATGTGCGCAAAGGCGTAGCGGTTGAGGAACTGGACGGCCCAGTCGAGGATGCCGATCAAGCAACCAACGACGCAGTACAGGATGGTGGCGAGGATGTCGCCCTGCGACGCTGCCTGCGACTGAGCGATGGACACCAGCTGCCGTAGAAAATTGATGATGGCCACCACCAGGCTGCCCAGGCTGATGCTCCCAAAGCTGTACGTCAGCGACCGCCGCAACGCACCACGCGTCACCTTGGTCGGGTAGTTGCGTGAGTTGAAGTACCAGGACCCGTACACACCCGCGATAGTCGTGTGGATGGTGTTCTTGAGCCACTCGGAAATCCAGTACGCCGCGAAGGTGATGAAGACGATCAGCCCAACCACCTTGCCCGACCCGCACCCGCCGGCACCCTGGCGGCAGGCCGGGTTGTTGGCGCTCGGCTCGTACTTGACGTACACGCTGACGAGGGTCACTGAGTACCAGGCCGCAAAGGCCGCGCCCAGCAGGCCACCGATGGCGCTGACCAGATAGACGTGGCCGTGGCGCTTAGCAACATCCATAGCGGTCTGTAGCATTAGCACGCTGAAGGGGATGCGCTTGCGCCAGCTGAGGAAGGCGACGACCATGAAGATGGAGAACAGCAGGAACACTATGCCGCCTGAGTAGTAGCGGCGGCTAAGCATGTAGATGGCCGTCACGAAGCCGAAGACGATGTTGAGGATGCCCGTTAGCCACACGAATTGCTTGGTGAACTTGCGTGCCAGCCACATGTAGGCGTAGCTGAGCACAATGGCGGCGACCAGCACCCAGAGGAAGAGATAAATGGTGTGGGTGGTCAGGCCGAAGGTGTTGAGCTGGCCATTAAGGCCACCGGAGTTTTCACGGCGGGTTGCGGCTGGGGGACAGCTGTTAGAATAGGTCCAATAACGTGGTAAGAGAGTGAGATGCGTGCTCACCGTATCCTTGGATCGAGATGGCCGAGACAACAACAAATCCGGCACAAGTGGCTAGGAAGAGGATACCAGCCCACAGGTCGTTCCATTTCGGTTTCTGGATAGCGAAGACCTCATCGTACGACGGCGGCGCGCCTTTAGGGTCCGACTGTGGAGGGGGGTATGAAGGAGGTGCGTAATTGCCGTTTGGTGGACCGTTGTTGTAGCCCTGTTGTTGCTGTGGTGGAGGAGGGTGCATCTGGTACGAGTTCGGCGGTGGAGGACCTGGCTGGTTGTAATAATTTGCGGCTTCGCCGCCGTATTGCGCCATGATGTCGAACTTGCGATGAAAATACCCTCACGTGTGGAATCTCGTATTAACTTTCTCTCCCGACTTCGGGACTGGAAACGAGAAGTCAAATCGCCGGAGCGAAACCACACAGATCCTTGCCGATCCCAATGGAGGGCCAACCGACGGTGAGACAAGGTCAGGTGTTAGTTAGCGCAATTGGCGTAAAATCCAATGACAATATCCGGTCGGGTAAGATGCTGAATAGAACTAGTTATTTCACTCAAACAATCGCGTCGATGAGCTGTTGTTTAACTTCGGGGTTAATGACGTCAAACCAAATCAGTCCATTCCAGGTTGCACAAAGGGAGGCAGAGGAGGTACCGGGGGCCCTGCAGCACTATAAATCCTGCAGGCTCTGCAGTGCCGAGCCTGCCAAGGGGGTGCTGTTGGCTCACCAAGCGACCGCTCCACCACATGCTCCGGCAGTTCGGCACATCCCTGGCTCATCGCCGATCGGATGCACTCCCGAGATTCGATCTGTCCCACGGGTCCAACCTGAGCTCAGCCGAGTCCACCCAAGAAGGTAATATATTCATCTCACACTTCTCTCATATTCTGGCAATGCCCACTCTCACTCCCTCATCCACTCCGCCTCCGGCACCTTCATGGCACTGGCTGAACCCCAAGCCTACATGTTTTTGTAAATGTAAACGCCATCATCTACCTTACCTTAGCATCGCTAATAGAAACACCCTCTCCTTGTCCTCCATGTCTTTCTCCCGCCTCAACTCCTGCACCCACTCTTCAAACCTTTGATCCAACGACCACGCCCACCGACCACGCCCACCGACCCCCAACTCACCGACCTCCCTCAACAACAAAATACTTCGACCACACCACCCTCCCGCCGGCAACGCGCTCAGCACATCAACCTTGCGCCGCAACATCGTCATCAGCTGCGAGCGGCGCCCAGATCATGCACCCTGTACTCCAAAGATCGCAGCCGAAAGAAAGCGCGTATTCTGCTCGTGGAAGCGATCGCCGCTTTGTGAATGGGTAGTATCCCCTCGTTTGATAACACTCAAACATCACCCCCACATCGTCGGTTAGCTCATGGCGGATGCGTCAGCTTGAGACGGTCAAGCCTGAGGGATACTCCGAAACAAGGGCAAGTATTTTTGTGGCAGTAAAAGGGACATCGTCTGCCGAAGAGATGGTGCCTCAACTTGCGATGTGGTTTGACCCAGGGGTGGGGTAATAATGCCACTTCCTCCATTGGACAAAATAAACAGAAACACAAGATCTCGTATGTTAAAAGTGATGACCCGCAGCAATGTCTTTAGCTCATGTCAAGGTACTCTTCTTTGAGAGAACCGTTGCAGTTTTGTCACTGGTTTGTAGCTGAGTCTGTTCGATGTTGAGATGGATATCGAAACACAAAGGGAGGTTCATATCTGTGTTCCGGCCTCTTATCCTGAGCCTCGACGTACAAGCATCGGTTGATGAAGTAAAAAGGGACATCTCTGAGGCTTGGAGGCCTCGATCCATTTTTGTCTGATTAGTCGAAGGAAGCAGGGTCGGGTAAATCACAGTAGTAGAAGGCTTGTGAGTAACTTGCACTTGGGCTGTTTCCACGGCAGATGTGCATCCTGCGTTTTGGCTACCTATCCCGTACACTCGCTCTCTATTTCGGCCCCGTCTTTCCAGTCGGGATGCAGAACAGCACAAGCCTCTTGCCCCTGGGCCCCTCCTCGCCGTCCTTCCAGTCACCGAGGCCCTTGTCCACACGGTAGTAGCCGCGCCGCTCCAGCTGGATGATGTCGTCCTTCTTAAGCTCCGCCGCGGCCCCGTCACACCACGCCTCATCCATCGTCTCAGTCACGGGCGTCAGGAACTCGTCCAGGTTGTCCTCCTCCTGCAGAACATCCTTGGTGATGAGATAGTCAAAGTCCCACAGCTCGGCAGGCACAAGCTCCTGCCCCTGAGACGCGAGCCAAGTGACCTTCTTCTCGGTCTTCTTGACGTCACCCTGTAGGTTCAGCTCGCAGGTGAGGCTGGGGATGGGGTCGCCGGCCGAGATCTGGCGGACGAACGCGTTGCCCCAAGCCATAAGGGTGATCTCCTCGCCGTCCTTGAAGCTCTTGGCGTCGACCTGGTCTAGGAGGAGCTCCGGACCGAAGGTGACCTTCTTGGTCCCGACCTCCTTGTTCTTGGGGTGCTTCGGCTTGTCGCTCGAGAAGGGCTCTGCCGGGGCCTCGGCGCCCGTCACCGTCACCTTGACAACGTCCTTCTTCAGGATGGCGGTGTGGCGGGGAGCAATTGGGTCAATCTCCTTCTTGTTGCTGGCCCAGAAGTTCGTCCAGTCCATGGTGACCACGTTCCGGCTAGGGCCCTGCTTGAGGATGAAGTCACGCAGAGCAGGGATAGTCATACCCCGCCTGCGAACACCACGGATCGTCGGCATGCGCGGGTCGTCCCACCCCCAAACCTTACCGGTGTCAACCAGCTTGGCAAGCTTACGCTTCGAGAGGAAGGTCCGGATAAAGTTCATCCGCGCGAAGTCCCACATGTAGACTTGGCGGAGTTTGAGGGTATCCAAGAACCACTGGTACTGGGGGTTCCGGTCGGTATATTCGGTGGCTCTCAGAGCGTGCGTCACACCCTCGTAGCTGTCGACAACGGGGCACGCAAAATCGTACATGGGGTACATCTTCCACTTGGTGCCAGTCCGATGATGGGGCGTCTCGATGTTGCAGCGGTAGATTACGGGGTCTCGCATCGCCTTGTTCGGGTTATCGACCGATAGCTTGGCACGCATGCAGTTCTGAACACCCTCCGCGGAGCCCTGCTTCATCTCCTCAAAGATGCGCAGGTTCTCCTCCACGGTTCGGTCACGCCGCTTCGAAGCGATACCCTTGAAGCGCTCATCGCGCATCGTCTCCTGGTCGGTATCATCGGCGTAAGCATGCCCCTCCTTGATGAGGCGGACGCACATCTCGTAAAGGTAGTCAAAGTAATCCGACGTGTAAGATAGCGCGTCGGGCTTGATCCCCATCAGCGCGAGATCCTCAATAATGGCATCCTGGTACTCTTGCTTCTCCTTGGACGGGTTGGTGTCGTCGAGGCGAAGGCGCAATTTTCCATTGTACGCTTGGTGGGCGAAATAGTCACTGAGAAGGGCGGCCTTGGCGTGTCCAATGTGCAGGTATCCCCTAGCAAGTATCCATTAGTTCATCTTGTTCGACTCGAGCATGACTTTTGAGGCTCACGAGGGCTCCGGCAAAAATCGCGTTACGACGCCCTGATCGGCATTCTGTAGGGCCAGAGCATAGCTCGCGCCGGCCTTGCTGGCGGCAGCAACCTTGGCCTTTGCAGCGGCATCCTTTGCCTTGACCTCGGCCTGGATCTCGGGGTGGTTTTCCTCAATAAACTGGAACCAACGGGCCAAGTTGGCGAGGCTTCCCCGCTTGATGAATGAGACAGCAGCACGGTTTCCGCGGAGAGCGAGCCAAATTTTGGTATCGATATCACCGAGGATGTAGCCGTCGAGGTACGTGCGGAGGATCAGGTGCTTGTCAAGCGCTTGCAGGCGCGGCTCGATCTGACGGAAGTCGGCCGTGAGGAGCGCCTCGAGCGGCTTGAGCTCGTCCAACTTCATTATGTGTCTGGGTGTGGTTGCGTATGGTTGGAGGTTATGTTGAGGTGAACGGAATCGTTGTTAGGATGGTCTGATATCGCCGTTGACTCAACGCCTGTTATTGACGTCTGCAAACTTTTGGAGGGGCAGAGGGGCAGCGCCCAATCCATGGCGGGGTACGAAGTTGCCTGCCCGTTTCATCGGGCGGTGAAAGCCCACCCCGGTTGAAATATTACCCCTGTCGGTAGACCCTTGTCCCCTTTCCGCCTAAGAATTGAGGCCTCGAACTTACAGCTCGGACCCAACTTTTTTCTGAGAAGTGTCGATTTAAAGTCCCCCTAAGGCCGAGTTCGCGACACAACGAAGCCGATTGTTTTCGTTAGCGGAGCGGCAGATGGCTTCCCTCAACCGATGCCTTGCCTCTTTGGCAAGGCTTAGTCTCACAGCGCCTGCCAGGCCCACAACAGTCCCGTCAATACCTAAATTCCTACTCCCAACGACGGCGGTGCCCTTAGTTCGATATGCGTCCGGTGGAGGAGGAGGCATGCGCAAGCGCCCTCCAAAGAAAAAGAAACATACAAGACCTTCCGGTCGTATGACCTTTCTCCCATGGAACAGTTTTCTCTTTGCGATGCTATGCGGTAAGCTCTCCCTTAAACATCCCTCCGGATGGCGTCCTCCTAAACCTTCTACTTAGCTACCTCCGCGCTTTCGAAGTCGGCCGCCCCCCCGCCGTCGTCAAATACGAGCTATCGGTCAAGCTTAAAACACACAAGAGCGGCCCCGTTATTCGGAACCGAATCCGTCTTCCTTTCCCTGTCAAAACCGACACGCGCATCGGTGTTATCTGTCCCGAGGACAGCCCGTTGATGACCGAGGCGCAACAGCTCGGTGCCGTAGCAGTGGGAGAAGAAAGCCTTTTTGAGAGTATCCGACAAGGCAACATTCCATTCAACAAGCTCATCTGCCACGCCGATAGTCAAGATGCGTTGAAGAAGGCCAACCTCGGCAAGCTCCTCGGTCCCAAGGGCCTGATGCCCAGCCAAAAGACCAAGACCATTACGACCGACCTCAAGTCTACAGTACAGGAGCTTATAGGCGCGGACGAGTATAGGGAGCGCAGCGGCGTGGTGAGGTTGGCGGTGGGTCAGATGGGTTTTACTCCCCAAATGTTGTCAGACAACATCAAAGCGCTCATGGCCCTGTTGAAGGTGGACATCAACAATGTGGACGACAGCTACACAAAGGCACTTGACGAGATTGTGCTCAGCACCACTAACGGTCCGGGATTCAGCTTGAACGGCACGTTCCACTCCGTCGACGAGGCCCTGAAGCCGGAGGACCTGCAGTCCGTCATGTAACCTTCTGTATCATAGATGTATGACGTGTACCATAATTTCATGAAGCGAACCGCGTCGCGCGGTTGGGTATCTAAAGTGAATTGCGGATGCGCCGCCAGGGCCCTATTTCCCCTTCAAGACCTTGACTGCGTCGTCTTGACCGTCGAGGATCCTGTATATCCCGAGGTACTTCAATATGCGCCCTTGACCCTGCGGGCCAGCTTTGCGGGCTTCCCTCAATGCGGTGCTCAGGTCGAGCAGGATTGTATTCCGGCAACGGGCCATCCTCTCCTCCATCTTCCTCACAAATGGCAGATCCCGGCCGATGGATTCTGCAATCTGCTCCGCAAATAGGTATTCTTTCGCCAACGCTGTCAACTTTGCCGGACTGCTGCTGACAAACTCGACCCCCTCATCTTCATCCTCTTCCTCCTCGTCACTCCCCGCAGAGTCATAATCATCCCCCCAATCCTCATCCTCCTCCTCGCTGGCACCCCCCTTCTTTCCTTCCCCCCACCCCCACTCCCAACAGCCAACCTCCTCTCCAACCCAGCCACCCTCTCATCCAACTCCAACATCCGCCTCCCACACTCGACCGCCGCCTTCACCCCGGCCACCTCCCCATTAACCCTCCCCACCTCCACCCTGCGCTCGCGCACCCTCCCCTGGATCTCCTCCACCGCGCGCCGAAACCCCAGCAGCGCAACGCGCACATCCGCAACCCGGTCTTCCCCACCCTTCAACCCGTCCCCCAACCCCAAGAACGCCGTGTAGTTGGCGTTGACCAGCTCGAGCAGCTCGGCGCTGATGGCGGCGCTGCGCTCGCGCAGCTCGGTGCGCAGGTCCTCGAGCGTCTGGTGCCGCGATGCTGGCCCCCCCGTGTGCAGCGCCGAGAGGTAGGCGGCGGCGTCGAAGTCGGGCGCGAGGAAGTCTTGGCGGGAGAGCGCGGCGGGGAAGGGGAGCGGGAGGTCGGAGTCGGCGTCCGAGTCGGAGCCGGAGTCGCTGTTGGCGCGGGAGGAGGCGCGAGGCGAGCGCGGGAGGTTGTAGCTTTGCGACGGGGTGTAGGAGTAGGCGGATGTTGGTCGCGAGTTGGGGGAAGGGGGGGCGAGTTGGGCCATGGTTCGGTTTTCTTTTTGTAGTTGGGTGGAGGCGGATGAGGTTAGTTTGGTGATGGCGCAGTTGGAATTGGTTGCCACTAGGTGATCGATTCGTCGACCGCGCTTGTGCTTTGGCGTGGTACTTGTTCTTTCTATGTGATTTGTTAAATGTTCAACTCTCCTACTCGGAGCACTGGAGCGCAAGACTCTTGGCGATATGTGGCCCGTGCGAGCTTATTGCAGGCGCGGAAGATTTTACGCAACGGTCATAACCAAGGTACAGTACCTAACTAACTGGTAGGGAATTATCGTAATGGAATTAAGGTAGTCAGTCTCTTACCCGCCATCTACAGCACCGTAGCTCTGTTCAACTCGTCGTTTCCAAACCCGAAATATTTAGATCCTGGCAATCTCGGTCCCGACACCGAGCTTAATCTTCGGCTTAGCCACTGTGGCATCCATACCGCCGCCGGATATCGACGGTATTCCGATAAAGTTACGTACTGCGTCCCTTCTCAATTGCTCTCCGGAGGAGGAAGTCAATATTCGTAGCACATCTCCGAGGGCCTCCGACATCGCTCTCGAACCTCGACAAATCCCATCAAAGTCAACGACCTGGCGGTCGGGCAGCTTGGCTTCCGCAATCCGTACCCAGATACTCTTGATCCGCAATCGCAGCCGTTTTGTTTCATGTTCATGTAAATCTCCGGGACCGGGACTTCGGAAGACTGAGCAGTGCAGTGGCCTGACGCATGCATCGGATGCATCACTGGCCGTCTCCTTCATCTGCGCCAAACCGCTTTCGGAGTAGTGCCTGAAAATTATCTTATCAATCAATCAGTGGTTCGATCAGCATCTCCATCCCTCCCTTGCCGAATCACAACGCTCCACTGGCTTGCGCTTGAGCGGCACTTCCGGCCTTGCTGCCCAGAATTTCCCTTGTCGCCGGTTCTCGTCAGACCAAGAAGAGGAGTTTTCTCCGTTGCGCGTCAGTTTGGAAGAATGACCACCACGCACGAATCATCAACACAGCTGCACAACGTCTTCCATTCAGTCATACCATCGCTTTCGCAGCCCTCTGGACGACACTCAGGCGACCGAACAACGACTTTCACAATCCACCGCAACTATCCGTATCGAATTCAGTTTTCCCAGTAACCAAGGCTTTCCGCGGCTGCGAGCGTCAAGAGTGCGGGGTTCTCAGGCATTTTATAACGTCGTTGACATTTGCGAGACTCGGCCCTTCAGCCACCATCAGCATCTCACGTGTGGTATCCAAAACTTTGGTTTTGGCTTACGTCTGACCCAAGAGCCGCATTGTTTGCTCGCGTCCAGCATAGGCTGGGAGCGGCGCTTTAACAAAGGCGGAAAGCTTTGCGATATTAAAATACACCGCTGCACCTTCTAACAAATCCGCATCAATCGACGAGGGCATCCACCAGCATGGCGGCTATCATCACCAGTGATCCGGACCCGGATTTGGCTCCCGGAAACACGGATGCAGGCCCGTTAAGAACGCTTTCAATCACGACCACAGTCAACCACGGCTCCTCGAGTGCTGCAGCCAGCCCCGCTTCGGCTACTTCGCCATCAAACGTCTCCACTCCCATATCCTCATCTTCAACAGCGCCTCCAATCGCAATCCGGCCAAGTGCTTCAAACACTCTTCCGTCGGCCACGTCTTCCATGGCAATGAACGGGAGGTCTAAATCAATTGTCGCATCATCAGCTTCAATGTCACAGCCCAAGGCCATGTGCATGACTAGCAAGGAGTGGGTCATACCCCCTCGGCCGAAACCCGGCCGCAAGCCTGCCACCGACACCCCGCCAACCAAGCGCAAGGCACAAAACCGGGCGGCTCAGAGGGCATTCCGGGAACGCAGGGCGGCTCGTGTTGGAGAGTTGGAGGAACAGATGGAGGAGGAAAGGCTTATTCACGAGCAGACAGTTCGGGAGTTGCAGGACCGGATCAGCCATTTGGAAACCGAAACGCAGACACTCCAGTCAAGATGCCAGTGGCTGGAGTCAATGCTAGAGAAGTCACGGCAAGGCCGCGGGAGCATGACACGGAATTGGGATGACCAGTCAGGTATTGCAAGCAACGATATCTCGGTGCCAGGGCAGATGCAAACACAAGCTGGGCTATCGCACGGCATGCGGCCGCTGCAACCGGCACCGTTAAGGAACACTGCATCACGCCTGGCCCCAGTTGTCGAACCGCGACCCCTGGCTCAACCATTCTCTATTTCTCAGATTGTCTCACCGCCCGATGAAAGGGCACCAGCAGGCATTACTTGCGGTGGTTGCCAGTCAAGTGGTTCCTGTGCCTGTGAAGAGGAAGTTCTACGAACCGCAGATATCCCCATGGGCTGTGGCAGGTGTTCTTTGGGCACCAGATGTGAATGCTTGGAGGAGTCTTTGGGGATATCAATGGCCGGCAACGACTTGAAGCGGCCACTGCCTCCGAGCTCGCCGTCATCAACCTCGCCAGAAGACAAGCGGCAGCGCTCCGATGCTGGCATCGTCATGGAAACAGACTTCACGGCCGTATTTGCCTCACAGGGTAGCAGGGAGCCAACGCAGGCCATGTTCCCGCCGCCAACTCAATCACAACTCCAACCGATGGCTTCGATAGAGCCCAGGGACTCTTGCGGCTTTTGCAAGGATGGGACATACTGCGTCTGCGCAGATTCTATGATGTCACCGGCCTCTCTGCCAGCACCTGATGGCGAGATGACCGAACACACTCAAACAAATACCCCTCCGCCGTCGGATAATGATGTGGTTCCCATGCCCATGGAGGTCACAGCGACAGGGGCTATCAAGCTCCCTGGCCTGCGATCACTACAAGGAAGACAAACCGCGAAACCTACCGCGCGAGCAGGAGGGTGCGGTCCCAACGGCCCTGGCACCTGCGCACAATGCGTCGCCGACCCAAAGTCCGGCCTTTTCTGCCGTTCTCTTGCAGCCAACTTCGAGAAGAACAACCCCGGCAGCGGCGGCGGCGGCGGCGGCGGGTGCTGCGGAAACGGCGGCCCAGGCGGCTGCTGCAAATCGGGACCGTCACAACCACAGCCCCAGCCAGAGGCCAGCGCACCCCTCCCTGCCATGGCACTATCCAGAAGGCCAACAACAGCAACAACCGCCGCTACCGCTGCCGGGCCCAACAATCTCGGCCTCAGCCTCTCCTGCGCCGACGCCTACAAGACCCTGGCCAGCCACCGGCACTTCGACGAAGCCGCCGATGACATCGGGTCCTGGCTGCCCAAGCTCAAGGCCCTGCCGGTCCCGCGCCCGGGGCCCGTGGGGGGCCGCCGCGGCCGTGACGGGCGGGCGCCGATCGAGGTCGAGGCCGCGAGCATCATGAGCGTGCTCAAGGACTTTGATGTGCGGTTTGGCAGGGGTGAGTGATCCCAAGCAAGCAATTAATCAAGCAGTGTATCATCGTTCGTTGCCGGGGAAGACCTGGGGGGCAGGGTGGGAAGGGAGCTGCAGCCCGGGGATGCGGGTGAGGTGATCCGGTGCAGGTCGGGGAAGTCATGTGCCCGCCACTTTTGGTTCTGGTTCGAGGGTGGCAGATGGAGAGATGGGTGAAAGCACTGAAAGGGGAGGGGTTAAGGGACGGGGAAGTGGCGGGCGGCAGGCTCATGCGGCCGAGTCTGCGGCCGAGCTAACAAACTTGCTGGCTCCCGCCGTCGTTTTCTCGATCGCTTCTGCCGCGCGTTGTTGAAACTCGTTCGAATATCACTTGCATAAGCTAGCGGGACGATGGGCGGGGTGGTCGGTTGGGATTGGATGACAGTTGTCCGATCTCCGGGTTCGGGGGGCGGCTGCTTCGACAACGCCCGAGGAGGGGTTGCGTGTTATTCTGCATGTATGTACATACAGAGGACGCGAATGAAGGGTATCTTCCACACCTGAATTAGGGTTTGCCCTAAAGATGAGGCCAAATAAAAGCAACAAATGGCAAATACATCTCATATCCACCGACGGCAAGGCTTATTCTTTGCAAAGGCATGCACCCTGATTACGAGGTCCTGCATGATGCCAACTACAACAAGCGGAAGCGCCCATCCGACAGGGAAGAAGAAAAAAACCGCAACGTGCACTGCAATCAGCGAGCAAGCTCTGTACGAACTCGCGGTCAGGCCGACGGAGGGAAGCGGCATGCATCCAGTGTGCTGGCCGTCTCTACGGTGGCGGTGGGTCGGATTGTGACAAGTATTTGTGCAACAGACCGACAAACTCTGCTGAGTCGCCCTGGGTTTACATGTAATGTGCATGTTTGTGGATACACGGCACCATCTGAGAGTTTCCCACCAGGTATTCGTACCTACGGTAGCATATCGCTAGACCAAAGGGCCACGGTTGTCTGTCGGCAACCACCGGTCGGGGGGCGCCTTTTGCGAGTGGTTTCCCTCCGGCGTTGCTGTCCCTTCACCATAGGTGAGGTGTCTCAAGAGGGGCGGGGAGAACATCCATGGAGTCCATGATAGGCGCCGGCGGTGGCGGTGGCACGGGAGAGCACCGGGAACCGGCAGCCAATGGGAACCGGCAGGCCGCCTGATTCAGAAGCTGGCCATCGGAGCCGAGTCCAGGAGGTGGTGTACTGCATCCAACCCTCCAACCAGGGACTCGGCGGGGGATCGCCTGCAAGATCTCGGCCGTTGCGAATCAGTAGCTCCCACTGACTCTTGGACTGTTACACAGCACCACCTTCCTCCGCCTGTCGAGCTGAACCGATCGAACCAGATGAACCAGATCATGTTCCCGAGCATTCCTTGGTTTTTCCTCCGCCCTGAGCTGACACGAGGACTGGGGCAATGGCGACAGCTCGGGACCTCGGTTGGGGAAAAAAAGAAGCATGGTCCCTGGAACCAAGGCCAGCGGAAACTGTCAGAGATGCGGCGGGCTCCTGCCGGCAAGAGGCGAGCGGGAAGGGCAAGGCATGGTGGCGGTAGTTGATTGGCGAAGGACGGCTGAGTTGGCATGCCGGATGATGCTGGGGCTCGACGATGCAGGCGGGTTCCGTCCTTGTGGTTTTGGGTCGTGGACGGCGCAGATTGGACGGCTGGCGGCATGCCGGCCGCAAAAAATGGAACCCCCAACCAGGCAAAGGCGGGGCGATCTGCAAGGCCAGCGCAGCGGGGCTGTGGTCTGAGAGCGACTTTCGTTGAACAACCACATGCTCACAAAGTACACTTGTTGAGCAAAAGACCCTGCCGGCGTCTCCTCGACAAAAGGGAGACGAGACACAGCTGGGGGGAAAAGGCTCGAGCGGGAGGCCAAGGACAATATTTGATAACGGCGCATGGTTGTTTCGGGAAACTGGAGATTGCCACTTTAGGCGCCGTGTAAGGTTGTTCGTTTCCCAGCCCGGCGTGCTGAGTTGGCAGTTTGCAACCGCTTTGGGCCGTCAGCAACTCGGCCATCTATGTACTTCCAGGCTGGTTGAACCGTGCATGGTGGTTGCAGGCAAAAGCTGGCAGGCGAGTGTGCCTGAGCATAGCGAGAAAACGCCGAGATTTTTGAGTCGGTTGGCACCCAGTTTGACAGTCCGGTGAAGCAAGAAAGAAAAAAGTAAAACGAGGCATCAAAACGCGTGGTAGAAATCAAGGAAAGGGAGCTGAAACGCGACCTCCACGGCTGTGTGGCCTGCCTGCCTGAGTCACAATTGGAAACCCGAGGTCGTGTCGGGCTTCCATCGGGCCTTCGAAAAGGAAAGGGGCAAGACGACTGGCGGGGCAACAGTCATCCCCCCAGAAAAAGAAAACTGGGCCACGAGCGAAAAGATTGTGCGAGGAAGCAAATGCGGTGCTGCGGCTCGCCAGCCAGCTCACCAAGTCACCGACTCGTTCACCCATTTGCCAGGCAAGCCAGGGCTGGTGGTTGTGGATTGACAAGAGAACAGAAAGGATTGGAGGCACTTGATGCAATTGGAGGCGGGTGTGTGAGGAGACAAGGATTTGGGCGTGGCAGATGAACAGCCCAGTGGCTTGTCCCACCCCGGTCACTGGGGACCCTATCGGGATTAGCGACCCCGTGGCCTGGGCTACTGGCTGGTCGTCCCTTACCCCACGCTTCAAATGGTGGACCTGGGACATCAACAGAGTATGTACCTACCCAGCCCAGGCAATGGGAAGCTGCCGCTGTGCTTGGGAAAGCTGCAGGGAAACACGCTCCCTCTTTCTTTGCTCCCGTCATCTTTTCCTGTCGAGGGCCTCAGCGGCAGCCTGCAACGTCATCCCACCGTCCCAACGCCTCTCGACCTTCAGACGAACACTTTACAGCCACTGCCGCTCCTTTTCCCCACGAGACAATGACCCCGCGGGACTCTTGAGCCCAATAACTTTGGTCGCAAGCCGACCAGAGCCGAAGCTTTCCATAAACACAAACATACCTGCGCGTACCTAGTCTGCTACCTATCTAGTCAACATTCACCCAGAACACCATACCAGATTACCTACCCGTACCCTACCTACCTACGCCACTATTCGTATCCTACTTTGGCCGACTTAGGGTAGACAAGCACCTTGCTTCCGATTCACCACCAACAACCCACCCACCCATTCGTCCTTGAGTCGAGCGGTCCTTCCTATAGCTTATGGGCGATCGCAGTCGCCAGCTCGATTCCCCTCATGGGCCCATTATGAGATCCATGCAGCGTTCCCCCCCGCCGCCCGCCGCCATCCACCCCTCGTCGCGTATGTTGGGAGGGAATATCACTAACTCGGAGAGGTCGCAATGCTGACTCGTCTCGTCTCAACCACAGCTCAGTCGGCCCCTGCCACACGGTCACCGACTCCTTCTCCCTCCGATAATCATGTCGAGCTTCAACGCCCCCGTCGATTGCGATCGAGGAGTCCGTCCCGCCTTTCTAGAGACTCGATAAACGGCCCCGGGCGCCGCACCGATGACACCGCCCGACGCCCCTCCATTCTCCACATCCCGAGCTCGACCTCGACGCGCAGCAAGCCGATTATCGACCAGCCAAGCACCCTATCAACGGCGGCGGCGCCGAACGATTCTTCCGACAGCCTTGAGAACACCGGATTTGTTCCATCTGTACCGAGTGACAAGCATGGCAACATGAAGTTCTTACGGCCACTGCTGACTGATGTGTCACTGTACACAAACCCTAACCTCGGCCCGGAGAACGAGGGGACCAGCCTGGAGGAACTGGCGCACCTTGTGCGACTGTCCAAATACCAGGAGCGCAAGCGCGCAAACACAAGGATTCGCCTCCAACGGAGTTTGGTATCCACGGCCCTCTCCGCCCGGTTGATGAGATGTGGTGAGATGGCCCATCGCAACCTAGTGGACGGTTTCCGCGGCGATGACAAGAAGACATTTGGTGCCCTTTACAACGCCGTCATTGATGTTCGGAGAAGCTGCGATGAAACCCGCCGGTATGCGCTACTGGAGCCAGAGATGGACCTCTTGCAGTCGCCGGCCTCACTTCGTCCGATAGCGTGGATACCCCGACCGGATCTGTTACCGGCTCGAACGCGTCCCCGAACGCGGTGACGCCGTTTTTAAACGAGATCTCTGCCTCATCCCGGGAGACTTTTCTGAACTTTCTGAATCAGATCAGGACTAACCCAGACTATCTGGCCACGCGCATCGCGTCCCTCAAAAACTCGGAGCTTACTGCTCTCACCAGCTTCCACCAGGCTCTTGAACCCATCGAATCCGTTCTTCCTTACCACGGCCGGTCGTCAGGTCGCTCCGTCTCTGGCAGTTCCACATTTCCCGGATCTAGCGGAGCGGGAGGAGCGGGCAAGGAGCGCAGCGCTATTGAGCGCCTGCTGTCATTCCAACGCCATGACCCCATCTCGGCTCTCATCTACACCTGTTTTGCTAATTCCGCAGGACCAGACAGCGCCGAGGACAAGCGCCGGACCGTCACCTGGGCCAACACCTGCGCGCGCTTGATTTCCACCCAGACAACCGGGAGCGAGCAAACCGTTATCTCGGTCTTGAATGTCTGGGTCTCGATGCGTGACTGGGCCGGAAAGTCCAACATGGAATGGTACCTGATGAAGATCTTAGAGGACGGAGCCTTCTTGCTTGATCGTGCAGAGGACCAGCATGGGACCCGCATTAATCTTTCGGATTGGTCGTCCAAGGACCAGATCGCAGCCGAGGAGTTCTACACCAAAGCCGTTGATGAGTTGTTCGAGGTCATCGACGATGAGGATGCCACGGGCATTCCGGAAGGCTTGCTGGAACTAGGCAATGAACTCCTCAAACGCCTGGATAGGAGGTATTCCGAGAGCACCCGCCGGTGGCTTATCGCGAAGTATATGTTTACAGTTTGGTTGCTTGGGGTTGTCATCCACCCGGAGGCCTATGGCATGATGGCCGACTACCACATCACCGAGTATGGCCGCCAAAAGATTCTCAAGACCGTGGCCATGCACGCTCAAAAGTACGTTGTCGACATGCTGCAGAGCATGACCCCTGTGTCTACGCCGCCCAAGATCAAAGGCCACATTGAGAGCATATACAGCCGCTTCAAGGACCCGTCCAAGTTTCGCAAAAAGCCCAGGCTCTTACCGGCACGGTCCATTACATCCCTTCGGGAGACAGCCGAGGTCCGGCCTTACTTGGTGATCAGCCCAGCGGACCTTGCCACGGTGGTCAACGCCCTTTTCCCCGAACGCAGGCCACGGTCGGCACGCTCAAGCAGCCTCCGGTCTGGGGCACCATCGATTTCTGGATTCTCTACCATTTCTCAACCCATGTCCATCAGGACTGCACCGAGCACCTTCGATACCATGTCCGTCCTCAGCACCAGCGCAGAGTCGTCTTTCAGCGATGCCACCACCTCCCGAGAGCCCCTTGGGGAGGAAGAGAGTCCACGCCGCCATTCCCCCTCTGCGCAGGACCCCGCCACCCAGAAGCCGGAAAATTACGAAGATGACGGGTACCGACTGCGGCTAGCCATGCATGAAATGACACAGATCTTGGGCCAAGACGTTGTGTACGGATTATGCCACCCCTGTGCCGAGCGCTGGTCCGTGTTGTTCATATCGGCCGATGGGAATAAGCTGTCCACCCATATGACCTTTGACCCGGACGATGAGGTTGAGGATGAGCAGAATTCCTCAAGTACGAGTGATACTGAGGGCGAGGAAACCGACGAGGGACGCCCTGAACTCAACAAAGACTACCATCAACTGCGCGACTCCATCCTCAAACTAGTTCAGGACTACGAAATCCCTCAGGGCCTGGAAAACGATGGCGCTAAACAGCAAACCTTTAGCAACCGGGCCTCGACTCTCAAAAAGTACCGCAACAAAAATCGCATTATCACGACGATGGGAAGCCGGAATCCCTACCGCCAGAGGGCCGCCAGCATCGCAAGCAGTCTCGCCGAAAGTCCTCCAAAAAGTGCCAAAGGGAAGGAAGCCGACCAGGCCGCCGAGAACTCATCTCCGCTCGTTACCATGTTGACCGCAGCCTGCTCGCAGTCTCGGGCGCAATCCGACTTCGTCAATGCCCATCTTTACTGGAGGACGCTGCAGCAACTGAACGCTCTGTCATCCGACTCACTGCGGCGCGAGGGATTTTCGGCCCTTCTGAACATCTTCTCCCGTGGCCCGCGAGATTCGATCCGCCGCTCCGCAGCCGCCATTGAAGAATACGACGCCTGGCTAGTGTGGCTCAAGCAAAGCCAAGAGCGAGCAGAGGGGATGATCGAGGGAATGATGCAGCGCCTACGATCTCTACGCGACAAGATGTGGTACGTAACAGACGTGCGAAACTCGGCGCCATATGAGGACTCGCGGAACGTCGCGGCAGCATTGAAGACGATGGGTGCATCTCGCCGCTGGTCGTCCTTCCAGCGCATCAAGACCCATATGCAAAGGGGTCCCGCATCAAATTACATCTTCAGGACCGAATCCCAGATTCTCGATCTCTTGGCAGCACCTGAAGACCAAGGAGGCCCAAACAAACTTCGCGACGAGCAAGCAGAGAAGACCAGCCGTTGGCTTCAACAATCCGGCGTGGAAAATTTCTGCCAAGGCGAAGAGCGCATCCACCGGTTCTGCTGTGAGGTGGAGAATTGCGTGAGCAAACTCGTGGGCGACAGCATCATCGATGGGCCGGTGCTGTGGTCGAGTGAGCTTTTCGCCCGAGACCGACGGGCTTTCGAGTCTACCACCAAGGCTCCGCGAGACCGAGACCGCGACAATCAATCCGTATGGGATGACTCGATCAGTGTCATCAGCGACCCTGACCGCAGGTTCGTGTCTGTCAGTCGTCCTGCTTCAATCAACAGTAGGGACATGCGGGCCATGTCCGGTAGCATGAGCCAAATTTCTTTCGAGTCGAGCCGTTTCGGCTTCTCCCGCGCCAGCACAGCCATGTCCGAGGTCTTGGACGGGCCCGAATATTTTGGTGCATCGTCGCCAGTCCACCAAATCGACCCCAACGCAACTTTTTGGTCACCCTTTCAACACCGCGCTACGTCGCCAAGCGCCGCGTCCCGAGCACACTCGCCCACCACTAGCCTGACGAACCTATCAGGCTCATTCCACCCGCCGAACCACCAGCAAATCCCCTCGCAACCTCAGTCATCAACCGGCCGCCCAGGTACATCGGCTTCGTCTAATGAGACGGTGTACCAGCAACGGCAATCCGACGAGAAATCCCGTTTCCTCGCCGACTTGAGGCAGACTTTGACCAGCCTTCTACTTTCTGACCTAGGTAACCTTGTTTTTGCCCGCGGATCAGAAACGGACGCGTGGTTCGAGGGCCTAGGTCAAGACTGCATTGACCGTCGAGAGGCGATCCAACGGCGGGCGCGTAAAGCGCAGGCCAAGGATAAGCGCAAGTCTGCCAAGTCCAGCCTAAAGCAAAGATTTCTTGAGCAGAACCGAAGTTTTGGTGATGTGCGCGGAACAATCGCCAGCGATGCGCTGAGCGACAAGGCTCTTTCCGATACGCAGAGCCTTGGGCCGGAAGGGGCGGGGGCAGTCAGCGGGGGAGCCAACGTGGTAGCCAACGCGGCAGCGTACACGGAGGCAGTATCCATGGCAATGAAAGCTCGGCGACAAGCGACACCATTTCGGCCCGGAGACATAATCAAGAAGCACGGAAGGAAACGATGCCCGACTTCCCTTTTACTAAAGCATACCAGCGACTTCTGAAGATGTTTTGTGTTCACCCGAACCCTCAGGTCAAACTCAACGCGCTCTGCGAACTTGAACATCTAATCACCGCATCTTTGAACTCCGGGTCCCGGCGGGCCCGGCTGGCGTGGGCGCGCTCGGAGCTGGGCTCGGCGTCCTCTGCCACTGAGGAGCACGGAAACGGGGCACTGGGGACCAGGTCCCAGCCACTAGAGGAGACAATTGGCAATGTCAAGGAACGCCGCTCATACACGATGATGCAAGTACCCAGCTTCGGTTCGGGCGGCCATGCACAGGGAACCCGTGTATCAGGCGGCGGAGGAAACGCCGAAACGCGCTCCATCGCTTCGGTCTACCCAGCCAACACGGACGCGGTCGCCAACATCCTGCAAACGCTTTTCCGCGACCCGTCTCTCCGACCAAAGACCCTCTTCCGCGACCTGCAATTCATCTCGGCTTTCTGTTCCCCCGCTGTCCTCGACAAAACCGAGCGGGGTAAATCATTCTGGGACGCCGGCATCGCCGCCCTCAGCCTCAAGCAAGAAGTCTGCCGCACCATGGTGGAGGTCGCCGACGAAATTGTCAAGAATTACACCCTGTCCCGGGGCGGTGGTAGCGCCGCCGCTGCTAACAACCGGGCGGGCAGCACAGCGTCCGACTCAGCCGCGGCGACGCCCACAAGCGAATTCCCCCCGGCGTCGCCACCGCCATCCCCGCCCTCCCCTCTGCCACTAACCACGCACTCGCTCGCCGACGCGGCGCGCATGTGGACCATCACCGCCAAGGAGGGCGACCCGACCGCGCAGCGCGAACTCGCCATCTTCTACCTCTCCAACCCGGAGCTCGTGCAGCGCACCACGCTGCCCCTGTCCAAGCCCCGCGAGGTGTTCAAGCAGGCCGTCATGGAGAAGTACGGCGGCAGCGGCAGCGGCAGCGGCAGCGGCGGGCGTTCCTCGGGCGGCGGTGGTGGTGGTGGTGGGCACGGACACCCCGGTGGCGCGGGAGCGGGCGGGAGCGGTGGTGGTGGTGGCGGCGCTGGGGGTTCTGGCGGTGCCGGTGGGAAGGAGGACGGTGGTGCGGCGGGCGCGGGCAGGCTGGGGGATGTGCGCAGTGACCCGGCGCTGATGTGCGTGGCGATCCATTGGATGGAGGCCGCGGAGAAGGGCGGGGATGAGTTGGCGAGGTCTTTTATGGCGCAGAATGAGATCGGGGCGAGGTTGATGGGGTGATGGAGCGAGTGGGTGTGTGATGGGGATGGGGACAGGATGGGGGGACTAGGGTGATGAGGCTGTGGGTGGTGATGGTGGTGGATTGGTTGGAATGTCAGTGGTGGCCCGGGGTGGTTGGATGGATGATGGGGTTTTTTTTTTTTTGCATATGCCTGTTGGATCTTTTTGTTGGTTTTGCTTGTCGATGATACCTGATGCATTTTTTGTGGCTCTACATGATGGATCCTGTGTGTTTACTCTACTTTACGGCTGTGCATAGACGTTTGTTCACCGCTGGTTTCATCGGTTGCAGGCAGGTTGTTTGTTGTTGTTCCTCCTCCTCCCTCCCAGGTCCTTGCCTTTTTGCCCGGCGCTGTAGAGTGTCCCCATCCTGGGCCCCCCACTGCAAAAGTTGAGTGCTTGGATACGCGAGGGCAGTGGCAGCTCGCTACCTTACCCATCTATACAATACTGCCCCAACCGAGTCCCAAACCTGTTCCGACTGTGATAGGTATAAAACAATGAAATGTTGAGACAATGTTCACAGTTGTAATATAACGTACTTGCATAACGAAGCGCCCACCATAACGAAGCGCCCACTTTTCCCGGACCTCAACCACTTTGTGTAAGTCAATTCAGCCACAACAGCTCAAATCAATTGAAACTACTCGGAGTCACTGTCTTCAGACATCTCGCAAACTACTTGACATGTCCGCGCATTGTGGCCGGGCTTCTTGCAGTTGCTGCAGAGCCGAATGCGTGGCCCACCCACTGTTATACAACCACTACTCCCTGACGTTTCCTCGCAGTCCTTATCACCAAGTCCCCGGTCAGCCATCAAACCCTTTGCCTCTTGTAAACTAAGTGATCCTCCTTCCTGCAGACGCGTTTTCTTTGTCCTACGGCGCTTGCTTAGTCGCTCATTTGCTGTACGAAGTTCCTGGGCCTCAGCTCGGAGTAACACCATTTCATGTGCCAATTTTGATATGCTCTTGGCCTGCAAGTCGATGATGTCGAAAATGTGAGTCGGAGAGCTACCTTGATGGTTCTCGATCTTCCGCTTGAGAGTGATGGAGCTCTTGGTCGCGTCGTACGCATTGGATGGGGTCTTCAGGGCCCAAGTCGAGGCTGTTCCGGGACGCGAGTTTGGAGGAGATGGGGTAAGTGGCTTAGGGTCGAGGCAAGAAACTACCAATTCAGGGTCAAAAGGAACAAGGCCAGTTGCTCTAAAGCCCGCTCGTATGTTGTTCGCTGTGATTGAAGCGTGAAATGCCTCGACAAACGCGTCGAAGAAGTCCTCCTTCGTAATGTGGGTGATCTGCATCCGCATCATCTGCTCAATCCGCTTGCCGTACGAGGCCTTGAGCGGACTAAAACACCCAACATCAAGAGGCTGGAGAAAGTGGGAAGAATGGGGAGGCATGCAAAGTGTAACAATGTTGTTGGCCTTGCAGAAATCTTCGAAGTCGACCGAGTGGTGGCTTTCGTGGCCGTCAAGGATGAGCAGTCGATGTACCCCTCTCGTACGGCGTTTGGTAGCCTCATCGAAATGTTTTAGCCAATCGAGGCCAATCTCATTTATTATCCAGCCATTCTCGCTTGTATGGACTCTCCATTCGGGCTGGAACCGGCTGTCCTGGTACCAAGGGAGGAGGTGGTTTTTCCCCTTGACGACAAAGTACGGCGGCACGACCCAGCCATCCGCACACACAGCTTGGATCACCGTAACCCACTCTCGATTGCCAGGCTGCTTTGTGCGAGGCCGTCCACGTCGCTCGGAGCTCGTCACGACCTTTGCACTCGAAAGTATGCCCATCTGGAACCCAGTCTCGTCGAAGTTGTAGATGTCCCCCTCTTGGATCGCGTATTTGTCGATTACGTTGCGTACGAGCCGAAACCACGCGTTTACTACCTCGGGATCTTCGCATTGGGCCCTCTGATAATCGATTTGACGTCGGAAACGCGTTGTAACCTTGGAATGTCGCTTTACGAAACCGTTTGCCCATCGGGGTCCGACGCCCGACGCGCCGCGTGCGGCCCGAAGGCGATCGGCCATTTCTCGAAGGTCCGAGAGCTGGGGCTGAAATCCTCGCGCATCAAGGTCGAGTACTCTCTCAAGAAGGACTTGCTCTTCAAAGTCAGTCAGTTTTCGAAGGTTGGCTGGTATTTCGCGTCGTGGTTGCTTTCCGGCGCGTCGGTCGCGGAGCGAGCTTCGTGAGACCTCGTAGATCGCAGAAGCTTTTCGGACAGAAAGTTTAGGGTCTTTCTTGAGAGCTTCAAGCGCAAGGATCATACGAGTTTCTTTTGGAAGAGATTCCATTTTGTTGTGTGGAGAAAAGTGAGGATAGAGTTGGAAGGTTGTTAGGTGTAAAAAAGTGGGCGCTTCGTTATGGTGGGCGCTTCGTTATGCAAGTACGTTAGCTATTATTGTAGATGTATAAATGCATCCGCGCGCGATGCCTATTGTGCCAGCGATGCCCGTCATGGCCAGCCATCTTATCGCTACCTTAGGTAAGGTAGGTACCTTAGTTAGCACCGCCTGTTGTGGCATTTGACGGCGCCGTCTCCTGATTCTTCCTGCCCATGCACACGACTGCAAATTTTACAACCGATGCGCCGACACAAAAGACGCGCCAAGACGGCCCTGGCGTTTGCAACACACAGCTGTACCTGACCTTCCTAAACAGCGCGTCGTTGTGTTATCAACTCCGGTTTTGCCACTGATGCAGTGATTCCAAAGCCCGCCGAATGAAAAGGTTTGTTTGTCAAAGGCAAGAATAATGTCATATAAAACCAGGGAAGGGACGAAAGGGTTCAGTTCCAAGTCTAAATTACAACTCAACCTTCAAATCTTATGGAACGACGTGGAAGCGTAGAACAAGACCAAAGGCGTTCTCTAACTTAAGCTTCGGGCCAGTGACAGAACTTGAGCACATCAATTCCAACAATATATATCCATTACGCAAGATACAGCAGAGACTCTGGTCGGGGTACGGCGGCAGGGGCCGGCCGCGAACAGTGGGACTGCGGGAGCCCACGGCAGTGGAGAACGCCGCAAGCACGATTGCGCGCTGGACGGGGGGAGCTGTAGATACAAACAGGGTAGCGGAGGAAGCCTGGAGAGCGAGGTGGCTAAAGGAACGGGACGGTAGAGCAATCACCAGACCAGCGGACGACTTTGACCATCAGCGAGAGACGCTATTCCGAGAGGAAACCCTAAGACGGCACGACGGTCTCACCAAGGCGAGGAGTTCTCTGCTGGTCCAGATCCGAACGGGGGCAATAGGCCTACGGGACTTTCTGTTTACACGAGGAGTCCCAGAGATCCTAACGCCCGCCTGCCAGTGCGGCGAAGGACGGGAGACTGCCGAGCACCTGGTAGTGTGGTGTTTGGCCCCACCGCTGACTCGAAGATGGGAGAGAGCTGGAATTCGAACGCGACGGGACTTTTACTCTGTTCTGCACGGTATTGATCCTGCAACAGCACGGCTCACGAGGAGGGTCCTGGGATGGCATGGACTCAGGAAGGCTGCCGATGTACAGTTTGGCTAGGAGGCTCGAGCTGGAAGCGGCGGCCTAACACACCCCTCCTTCGGAGGCCAGGGGGCCTCCTCTCTTTGTATTCGCAGGCTCACACACGTGTACTTTCCTTGAAGATTGGTATGGGTTTTTCATCCGGCCTGTGAGGGCGCGGTTTTCCTGTACAGTAAATAGCTGAGGGTCCGGCACGCCTTAAGGCACAGCGGAGTATAAATAATAATATATATCCATTATGTCCGCCTTGAAAACTTCCCGTGAGCCCCTGCCCACCGTAGCGGATATCCTCGCTGCGACCATGCGCATTTCGGCCCTCGAAAAGGTTACCACGGTCGCTACGCGCCCTGCTTTACCATACATTGTCCCCCCCGAGCTTCTCCCAGCGCCGCTTCCCACTCCGGGCCAGGTCCTGTCTTTCTCGAGAAACTATATCCGGACGGAGGTTGCACCCCAGCTTCCTCCGGTACCCTTTAATGAGCACTTCGATATCGACGTCGGAAAAATAGCCGAGAATAGTGACCGCTTCCGGGCATATGAGAATATGCTATTTGTCCAACAAACAACGAATATACCTGTTCCAAAACTGTACGCAATGTTCCACGATGAGGAAACTGGATACGACTTCGTTATCCTAGAGCATATCCCAAAAGAAAAAGAGCTCGATTATGTATGGGATAGGCTCGATAATGCCCAGAAACACGCCATTGCCTTACAGATTCGCCGACATATTGACGAACTGCGTAGTATCCCCTCCCCGGGTTACTATGGTGGCATTTGGAGGCAACGGGTCACTGGTGAGCTCTTCGACAACGAGCAGTCAATGGGGCCGGAACTAAACCCCATTATATCGGGGCCACACGAGACCGAAGAGAAGTTTACTGAGGGTATGCTACATTGCGTCAAACCGAAGCTGCTTGGTAACAAGGTTCGAGACTATCGCCGGGCTGCAACCATTGAGTGTGATTACCGTTCCATTCTCAAGGGGCACGAATCGGTCTTCACTCATGCCAAGCTTAGCCTAAACAGTTTTGTTCTCCGCCAAGATGGCACTATTCTAGTCACGGATTAGGAGAACGCTGGATGGTATCCGAGCTATTGGGAGTATGGCTGTGCTATACTGTTGAACCTGAGGTGGGGCAGCGTCGACTGGCAGGATTGGGCGCACAAAGTCATTCTGGATCAGTACCGTAGTGAGTATCTCGTTATGACCCTTCACATGGAGCTTCGTGACTGCGCGTCCTCCATATTCTAATAAAGAAAGAACCCAAGGTAACGGGTAGCAGATGCTGCGGTTTCTCCTCCACCCTTTCCCCTTTGCCCCTTCACGGCAAGGAAGTGACAAAATGACACTTCTACACCCCGTCGGCCCCAACAACCGCCCCACGAAGTTTGTTGACAAGAATGATTAGGAAGAAGCCAATGCCGAGCATCCACGGTAGATCCTTGTTGGACAAAGCAACGAAAAACAGAAAGAACAAGACATACCCCATGCAACGGTGTGCCTTGGAAACCGCCTCCTCCTGACGCGCCTCGACCCGCTCCTCATGCTCCTGGACACCCTCCTCGTGTGCCTGAACTTCCTCCTTCTGTACCGGGCTCTCCTCATCGCGCGCCGACGGCACGCTGCGTGCGTCCCTCTTTTGTTCGGACTTCAGATAGTCGACGAGGCCCTTGCCGAGCAGGTCCAGCGCTTTGGGGGAGCCCCGCAGCTCGTGCTCCTCGCAGCTACCCAGCTGCCGGAGGACGTCGGTGGTGTTGAGCAAGTCGATGACCCTGTGTGTCCATTCCTTAGAATCGAGAGGGGGTGAGTCGGCCTCCAAAACAGCCTCGCATGCTCTCTGAATCCTCTGCGCGGAGTCACCGTGCCGGGGTATCCAGCCGATACGCTGCGCGCCAACCCCAGCAACGACCGGGCCCTTGCTGACCTTGTTGGCGCGGGCAATCACTCGGCCGGGTTCTGTGTTCATGTCGGGCGAGAACAACCAGCCGGGCTGGTCATGATTCCCAGTGTCGGTCAGCATAAAGATGCCGTGGCGAAGTTTTGGTCATAGCGGACAGGCTCCAAGAAGGCGTAGAAAACTTGATGGTAGCCCATTTCATCGAGCTCGGGAATGGCGTTTGTATTGAAAGTGCTCATGTTGCCGGTCTCGGATTTGTGGCGTTTGCTTTGCGGTTTAGGCGTTTTGATGTAGATGTTTTGATGTCGATGTCTTGATGTAGGTGTTTTGATGAAGATGTTTCGACGGAGACGTTGCGACGTTGACTGGAGCCAGAATGTTGTAGGAAAATGAGGGAGAAAAGAGGGGGATCTAGCTGTTAATAAGCGGAACAAGAACGTGTCCTCCAGGCAGACGGGCGGTGTACGGGTACGGTTCGGCCATGGTCCGCGGGAGACAAAGAAACCTGAGAAAGCCCCCTCATCAGCTTCTCTGTCGAGAGTATTATAGGACCAGAACGGCACGTCCAACAGGCTGCCTTTGCGCTGTTATCTATCTATCAGCTAAAGCAGACTGAGAAAACAGATTCCTATGACATACTCCTAAATGCGGATAACAAATTCGGGGACAAACAGAAGTTCGATATTTTGTTCCCTCACTCTGTGAAAGCCGAGCGGGCAAAAGAAATGAGGAGATCAAGAGGACAGGCGAGGGTTGTCGTGGGTACACGACGTTTGCAGCACGGACGGCCCAATCATAGGTACCTTTGAGCACACAGATATGTACCTACACACCTACACAATCGTCGACGGCGGGAGTTGCGACGAGTGGGGGCTGTGGGGTTATTGCCCTCTCCAATCATCCCACGGAGCCCTCCCCAGACCAAAGGGCTCTGGGCGGGTTGACGAGCTAGAGAGCCGACAAAGCGGAAGGGGGTGCTGAGGTGGGCCTCCAGCTTCAAAGTCCTAGCCTGGAGGCCCTGGATGGGGAGCGCCGGGGTCGGTGGAATAGGCGCTTGTAATCGCTAACGTGCTGTTCGCTTTGTTGTGCAATGTCGGCGACGACTGTCGCGCCACAGAAAGTTGCTGGCGGGGGCGGGGGATGGGGGATATCAAAGGGCATCGCAGCTCACGAAGCGTGTCACGCGTCTATCCGTTCTATGTGCCGAGCGGAAGCGGTCAGCGATGGCAGCGGATGGCTTCACTTGAGGCGGCCGGATGCGTGTGTGTTGGCGTGGCCCCGGGGGTTGACTGTTGAGTCAGGCGGCGAACCAGCGGGGGAGGAGGGCGGGGGAGAAAAGGAAGGTGGTGCGCTGGGAAGGAGGACACAGTTTGGGAAAACCACACTGAGGCCCTCTCTCTTCTTCTATTCTATGCTTTGTGTTTTTATCACTTTGGTCTTTGGTCCCTGCAATCAGGGGACCAGAGGCACCGCAGTATTATCTGTTTGCCTAGGTACTGTACCCTCCTATTCTCATTCTTGAGGGGGAAGCGGTGGAGGGCGGCGGCTGGGGGAGCGGGGCGGGTGATCGGGCCCAATCTCTCCCATCCGGGCATCCCCTGAGCTGGCCCGACCGTTTGGACCCCCGGGCCGTTCTTCATCGTCCCAACGTGAGTACCGACAAGCTGGGATCAGCTGTCTCAATACCACTGTGGAATGTGGACACTGGACAGTGACATGGCAAACCGACCATTCAACAACATCTTCGCAGCTTCACATTATCGCAGCAAGACCTCACTCACCAACCCAGTTCAACACCAGTCCAACACCAGTCCAACACGCAAATCAGTCACGCAAATCCGTCACGTAAATCCGTCACGCAAGTCCAACACAAACGGGTTCCCACGCAACCAAATTCGATTTGACGGGTTTGCTGGTTCTGCCAAGCCATGTAGTCACAGGGGTTGGACCCTGCAGAA
Organism: Chaetomium olivaceum; assembly: GCA_039881045.1. Taxonomy (NCBI): domain Eukaryota; kingdom Fungi; phylum Ascomycota; class Sordariomycetes; order Sordariales; family Chaetomiaceae; genus Chaetomium; species Chaetomium olivaceum. The sequence goes on along the minus strand of JAYWVB010000047.1, from coordinate 125,576 downwards.
TGCGCTTCGCCGCTGCGGCAGCCACACATTGCAGCCTCAACTGGCAGCTCACGCCACAACAGGAGCTTTGGCCCGGGGGGTCGGCTCGTTTGCAATCAGTCGCACCATCACCATTAATTTGCAAGAACCAAACGAACAGGAATCGCTTTATGCCAATTTGTATGAAAAAAAAAGAAAAAAAAATGCTTTTGTATCTTGGAATCTTGGAGCATTCGGTACCTTCAGAAATAACTAATGAGTTTTAAGGCGCTGTGAGTTCCTCTCCAAAGGATGTGATGCTGGGCTGTTGGGGCAGCTCTCGGTGGATGGAAAGGAGATCGACCTCCTAACCTGGAAGTCCAGGGTGTGTGTGGGGCATATTCGGGAGGCTGCATCGCACCCTGGTACATACCGATGCTGTCGGAGATAACCAGGATGGCCCACCTCAGCCCTGGAGAGCCATGGACCTGCCACCTCCAGCTGTTTTTTTCTTTCTCTTTTTGGGATTGAGGCTCGATTCTCGATCAGGGTCCGGCGGGTTGTTGATGCAGCTATTTTCTGGCCCACCACACTTCCTGTTCCCCTCCTGTTCTTGAACAACATGGGAAAATGGAGACAGAATCTTGGAAGTGAAGAAGCAGGCAACGCAGGGCAGCCAGTTTCAGGACCCTGCTCGCCAAGGCGCCAAGCGAAGCTTAAAAGCGATCGGTCTGTTGATGCAAAGCTTGGAGCATCCCCAACGCAAATGTTATCATCGCAGGTTTCTAATGTTGTTGAGCGGAATAATGCGAAGTGATTTACGAGTTATTGGCTGTCCTTTTAGTGAAGCACGATAGTTGTGGTGGAAATTGCGATCAAATCGGCGTCTCGCGTTAACTGAAAGATGCGCTCGGGGCGGCAAGAAGGCGTCCGCTTGAACCGCTTGCAGAGGGGAGCGCATCACGATTGGGTGCATCTGGAGTTATTAATCTGTACATTGCGCTCAACTGCTGTCACAGCAGCCACAGCAGCCACAGCCAGTTTCATGATGCATCGCACCATGGCTGACGATGATGCTGGCAGACACACATCCAGCCATTACGCGTAACAGATTTACGGGGGATTTAGCCAGAAAGCCGCCAAAACACAAAATCTCTGTCAGACGAAATGCGAGATTCTCCTTCTCCATGTCGCTACAAAAGCAGCGATCACAGCGAAAAAGAGTGGTTTGTTTTGACATCAAAAATTCCGACCGGAACGGCCCCGAAGGACAATTCAGAATGACTGGCTCCGCGATGTGCAATGCAGGCCTATCACACTGGTACTCCTGCTTCATGATCCAGGTGTACCCAATCAAGGTAAGTATGAAGAAGGAAAAGAGAAGAGGATGAAGTTTGGGGAGCAGAGGGGATATTAAATAGTCAGATGGCTGGTTTGTGCGTGCCAGCAATTTTTCACTTCTCGCAGGCACCCGGAACCCGGAGGTTGATAGTTCCGTCCCTCAAATCGAAACCTGAGGCCACCAAATGACCCCAGCAGGTGGCAGAAAGCGTGCCCCGCATTTGAGTCATCGCTGGCGACAGATTGGCTTGGTGTCGGGCTGGGCCGTACCAAAAGTTCAGGAACCCGAGGAGTCGATTTGGTGTTGAGAAGTTGTCCAGGAGCTACACCATCCAATTCGTGTCGAAGGTGTTTGATTCCTGAAAAGCGACCCAGTCCTCCAAAATGCCGACCATTAACGTCGATAAGTACGCCCTCTTCGAGGCGCTCGGCGAGCAGTAAGAACGATTACCCCGCCATCATGCATCCATCCCACTTTGCGATAGCCCGAGTCTGATCCAACGGCGTGTTGCAGGTTCCCCGGGGATAGCTTCCAAAAGCTGTGCTTCGATTTCGGCATTGAGCTCGACGGGGATACTGAAGATGATCCGTCACGCCCCAAGGATCAGGCCCCAGAGCTGGCCATCGAGATCCCCGCCAACCGATATGACATGCTGTGCTTTGAGGGTAGGATAACCACGGCGCAATGAGCTTGCGAGAGAGGACACTAAAAGTCCCGATTACTAGGCATTGTGACAAACCTCAACATCTTCCGGGGCAAGCACGCGACACCGAACTGGAGACTAGTCGACATCCCCGAGGACAAAATGCAAACCCTCACCATCTCAAAAGAGACGGTGCAAGTCCGCCCATATGCGGCGGGAGCTATCCTTCGCAACATCAAGTTCACACAAGCTTCCTACGACTCCTTCATCAGTCTGCAGGACAAGCTCCATCAAAACCTGGCGAGGCAGCGCACCTTGGTCGCGTGAGTAGTTGCCCCGATCCGTTTTGTCTTGAAGATGGACCACTAATCGCCGTATAGGATTGGAACCCACGACCTCGATACCATTAAGGGTCCTTTCACATACGAGGCCTTGCCGCCAAAGGACATCAACTTTGTCCCGCTGAACCAAACGAAACAAATTAATGGCGAGGAACTGATGGGTTTCTACGAGACGGACAGGCACCTCGGCAGATACCTTCATATTCTCCGCGACAAACCCGTCTACCCGGTGATTCTCGATGCCGACAGAAACATCTGCTCGCTCCCTCCCATTATAACACAGCGAACGATCCAAGATTACGCTTGACACGAAGAACGTCTTCATCGACATGACGGCGACAGACCAAACTAAACTCGACATCGTCTGCAACATCATGGTTACCATGTTCTCCCAATACTGCGCCGAGCCCTTCACGATCGAACCGGTCAAGGTGATTTCCGAGCACAACGGAACTACCCGGGTAACACCCAGCTTGGCAACGCGGACGATGGAGGTTGAGGTCGGCTATTTGAACCAAGTCTGCGGGCTTGAGGAGTCACCCGAGTCGATATCTAAGCTCCTAAGCAAGATGGCATTAAGCGCGGAACCGGTGGAAGACCCGAAGCTGCTCAAGGTTACGGTGCCACCAACAAGAGCAGACGTCTTGCATGCATGTGACGTGGTATGTTTTCTGTTTTATACTGCTTCCTGCTTCCTGCTTCCTGCTTGCCCACTAACCCGACTGGCCTTTTTCTAGATGGAGGACCTCGCCATCGCCTACGGGTTCAACGACCTCCCACGATCGACTCCCAACAGGTCGGTAACGATTGGCAAGCCGCTCATGATCAACAAGCTCAGCGACATTGTGCGTCACGAGTCCGCCATGGCTGGATGGGCCGAAGTCATGCCCCTCATCCTCTGCTCGCACGAAGAGAAACTTTGAGTGGCTTAACCGCAAGGACGACGGCACGACAGCAGTTAAGCTTGCTAACCCGAAGACGGTTGAATACCAAATTGCCCGGACGTCTCTGCTTCCAGGCCTGCTCAAGACCTTGAGCGAAAACAAGGCGATGCGCCTTCCCCTGGAGATCTTCGAGGCATCTGATGTCGTTCTCAAGGACGAGTCGCTTGAGCGCCGGGCGAGGAATGAGCGTCACTGGGCGGCTGCGTACTATGGCAAGACCAGTGGTTTCGAAATGGTGCACGGCCTCCTGGATCGCGTTATGACTATGCTGCGTGTCGCTTTTATCACACACGAGGAGGGCCTGGAAGGCAAGAGCATCGATTTCGAGGTCAAGGAGAACCCGAGCCAGCAGGACGGCTATTTCATCAAAGAAATCGACGAGCCCACTTTCTTCAACGGGCGCGCTGCCGCCATCTACGTGCGGCTCGGAGGAAAGCTGCAGCGGATCGGTGAATTCGGCGTCTTGCACACCCAACAGTGCTGGAAAAGTTCGATCTCAGGTAATAAATTGTCCCCCTTCCCTCATACCCATACTGATCACACGTACTGACCAAATCGCAGGTACCCGGTGAGCACGCTGGAGATTAACCTCGAGGTCTTTTTGTGAGACAGACTCGCTATCTTAGATGTGTAGATCTGGTTGAAATAGCGTGTGTCACAAAAATAGAGCATGGTTGATCCCTCATGATGACGTGCAGGCAGAGACCCTTGTCGACCTCACCCACGATGATCTGTCTAGCCATGAAGAAGTTATAAACAAATATCTTTTTACTCGATCTAGCACGTTCCCCGGGGGTTTACGGGGGTTCGCTCGACCATCTCACGTCAGCGCGCTAATCTCATCGCCACACACATCCAATCCGCGTGCGATCCCGAGAGATCGCAACCGCAGAGCAGATCTTTCTCGGGTGCAGAATCTCGGCGTCCCATCGGAGGAGCGTCGTTGCGGCACCGCCCACTCCTGTGAGGCTCGCGATAGCTTCTCCCCCGGGAAAGGACCAACGGGGCGGTCCCGTTGGGACGGCCCCGAGTGAGTGCTGACTGTGTCCCAGGGGTTTCGAGTTCATCTCGTCCTTTTGGCGCGGAGTGATGCTGCCGCAATCGGGTGCCACCCGCAGGAGCTCGGGACAAACAGCGAGCGCCAAGTGCCTTAACCTGTCCCCCAGCACCAAGGCCTGGGTAGGTTTGGCACTCTCTGACCAAGAAAACCCGGACTCCCCCAGAAAATAAAGCCGTGTAAAAGAAATTAGAGAAATGGAATGCGAAAAGAAAGATGCAGAGAAAGGCACTCGAATAAATAACCCGGTGCAAAATAAAAGTAAACTGAGCAAAAAACAGCTTCTTTCTTTTGGATAAGTTCTGTTTTCTTGTTCCGGCTTTACAAATCGAGCATCGACGCCTGGAGTCTGATCTTTTTTGCCCAAACGGTGCCCCGGTCAATTGACAATGATGTTTGGGGCTCAGAAAATCTAAGCGAGCCAGCATCTGCCCCTTGTTCGATGGGATGAATCATCTCATCTGGCAAGCACATGGCAACAGCCCTGGGACGAGGGAAATGGACTTCGTACAGCACATACCGATTGGCTGGTTCAACCGTCAGCGCAACCGCATCAGGGATGCGAGCCCTCGGACACAAATCTCTTCTTCACTTGCCGGATGGATTTTGCAGCGACTCTTGACGCTAAAATCTCAGTCTCATCGCGCCGCTCAGTGAATGGACGGTCTGACTCCTTGCATTGCACACCACGCGTATCGCGGACTTGAGACGGAGTTTGTCGGGGACAAGCGTATCGTCACGAATGGTGTGGTGTACGAAGTAGTCAGCCACTGCTGACAATTTGGTGGGCGGGGCCGGACTTAAACGGAGACTTTTTCCAGGGCACAATCTGCTTGAAGTCGTTATGCTTATTCAACCCGGTCAATCTTGGCACCTGCCTGAGCTCGTTTGGCTTGTTTGGGGCTGGTGCGGCTGCAACCGTCGTCCCAGCAGGTCGGTGCGGCGTGAACCACCCTGGGTCCCTGTTGACGACAAAGGAGATTTCCGAGCTTCGATAACCTTCCGTCCCATGTGGCCACCCCGCGCCCCTGATTGGATTGGGATAACGTCAGTTTATGGGGAGGGCAGCGAAGAAGGGCGCCCGGCAACATGGCACCCCCGATTTCCCGACATGTCGAATGGTTCCGTCATGGATCCTCCATACCCGGGCGCGGCTTTGGGTAATTGGGTTCTGGGAAAGTCGCCGAGGACGAGGAGCCGACAGCAGGGCTGAGAAATACAAACCTTACCGTTTCGGTACCATTCTTTCGATGGGCCTGGCAGAACCAGAAGGATCACACCACCGCAGTAAGGTACGAGGAACAGGCTCCAAAATCCAAAATGCATAAGAGCTGCCGTCCTTCCATGCACTCCTTCCATTGTTCAACCACCAACGCTCAACCCTACCAGGCACTTCGCAGAAGAGAGGCAAGGAAGAAGAAAGCTTGTTTTATTTTATCTCAACCTCTTTGGCGGGCATCTCTTTGACGGCATCTTCCGCCTCCAAGTCCTTTCCTGGTCCTTTTCGTGGTCTTTCCCGTCCTTTTCGTGATCTTTCCCGTGGGTGGTCCTTCCCGTGGTCCTCCTCGTTTTCGACCGTCACCGGTGTTGCGGCTCTGGTCATGTCGGTTTCACCGCCGGGAGTGGCTGATGGGGCCCTTGCAGAGACGGTGCCCGTCTCTCCAAGGGTGGCCTCTGCGAAGGGGGCCTCGGAGGACCTTGCTGGCACCTCTGTGGTTAGCGACGGCATGGTTGAGGCGGGTAGTCTCGAGGAGGCCAAAGCAATCGAGTACCCCACTGGGGTGGCCTTCACATTTATCATTGTCGCACTGGTGCTTAGCGTGTTTCTTGTCTCCCTTGATATGGTACGTTTCTTGCTGTCCCTATTATGTCTCTTGATGGCAGAGCACTGACACATAACCTAGACCATTGTGGCGACTGCCATCCCCAAGATCACAGACGAGTTCCAAGGGTTGGAAGATGTCGCGTGGTACGGATCTGCTTTCTTCATGACCGTCGGCGGCTTCCAATCGACATGGGGCAAGGTCTTCAAGTACTTTCCGCTGAAGATCAGTTTCTTGATTGCCATCTTCATCTTTGAGGTCGGTAGTCTTATCTGCGGCGTGGCCCCCAACTCAACGGCTCTGATCGTCGGACGCGCTATTGCCGGTGTCGGTGCTGCCGGTATCGGTTCTGGGGCCTACACCATCATCGCCTTCACGGCGCCGCCCAAAAAACGGCCCATCTTCACCGGCATCGTTGGCACCGCTTACGGTATTGCGGCGGTGATCGGGCCTCTGATCGGCGGCGCCTTTGCCGACCATGTTACCTGGCGCTGGTGCTTCTACATCAACCTCCCCATCGGCGGTCTCTCCGGCCTCATCATCCTCTTCTACTTTTCGGCCCCGAAGGGAGCCAAGCCGGTGGATGCACCGCTCAAGGAGAAGATCCTGCAGATGGACCCGGTCGGCACTGCGCTCGTCATGGGCGGCGTCATTTCGTACATCCTGGCTCTCCAGTACGGTGGCCAGACGATGGCATGGAGCGATGCAACCGTCATCGGTCTTATCGTCGGCTTTGTACTGATCTTTATTCTCTTTGGTTTCTGGGAGTTCTACAATGGCGAGCGGTCTATGATCGTCCCGCGCCTTTTTGCCCATCGCGACGTTTGGGTATCATCCATCTTCACCTTCCTCTTCGCGGGCGCCTACTTCATCGTTATCTATTACCTGCCTATCTACTTCCAGAGTATCGACAACTCGAGCCCGACCGAATCAGGCGTGCGCAACCTGCCGCTGATCTTGGCCGTCACGGTCGCGACCATCATCTCCGGGGGCGCTATCTCCGCCACGGGCATCGCTGCCCCGGTCGCCGTCGGCGGCGCTGTCTTAGCGACCATTGCGGCCGGTCTGCTCTACACCCTGGACATCGGCACCGAGTCCGGCAAGTGGATTGGATACCAGATTCTAGGCGGTCTCGGCTGGGGTGCGGCCTTCCAAGTCCCCATCGTCATCGGTCAGGGCACCGCCGCACCCGACGACATCTCCTCCGTAACAGCCATCATTCTCTGTAAGTACCCCCAATCCCAATCCCAATCCCAATCCCAATCCCAATCCCCCACTAACCACAAACCACACAGTCTTCCAAACCGTCGGCGGCGCCTTCATGGTCTCGGCCGCCCAGTCCGCCTTCGTCAACACCATGGTGCAGCGGCTGGCAACGTCGGCCCCCTCGGTCAACCCGCTCGTCGTGCTCGGCACGGGCGCTACGCAGCTGCGCGCCGTCTTCCCCGCCGACGTCGTCCCGGGCGTCCTGGTCGCCTACATGGACGGCATCAAGACGGCGCTGGCGCTGGCGCTGGCCTCGGTCGGGCTGGCGTTCGTGGTCAGCCTGTTTAGCAACTTCAAGAGGATGAATACCGAGACGCTGAAGCTGGCCGGGTCGGCCGCGTAGGGTTCGTAGGGGAGAGGGGGTGGCTTGTTTGATCATGAGGAGGAGGGGCGTTGTTGGTCTTGGGCTTTTTCTCTGTTTTTGTTTTGACCTTGTCATGATTACCCTAGACGGCGGTGGGTTGGCATATGGTGCATAGACGGGGGCGGCTGTTGTATACCACGGGCTGATGGAGGCGGTTGAGATACCCTGTGTGGCGAGGGGGACTTGGGCGGCGGTTTGCTTTTGGGAGTGCCTTTAGAATTCAAGCGTTAGTGTAGAAGTACACACACACACACACACACACAATTTATTCCGCCCGCCCTAACCCGAAAGGGCAACACTATCATGCAATCTACTAACTAATACATATCCTAAAATGTAGAAGTACACACACACACACACACACACAATTTATTCCGCCCGGCGGGCTTAACCCGAAAGGGCAACTATACAATCTGACTATATACATTTCCCAAGATATGACCTGATCTCGTCAAAGCCCATACAGAGTACATTCTAGTTCATGCCGTTTCTTGTACCATTTCTCTTCGGATTCTCGTGGGTTAGTAGGGTTGTTAGTAGGCTGGCTTGAAGGCGATTCTCCAAGTGTTCAACGTCCTATCTTCGGCGGCTGAAGCGGCGCCTGCTGTCCGTGGCACGAGGTGAGGAGTGTGGGCTCGGTCGGGTGTAGTGTGTTGGATGTCTTAGTTGGCCTGCGGTTGGGTTGTGTCAGGCCGGAGAGATGGGTAAAGCCTCTGGCAGTTTCGACTGAACGATTCGTGGGGGCCACCGCAGAGGACGCACTTGGCAACCATTTCACAGCAGTTGCCGTGGTGGTGGCCCTCCTTGGCGCACTTGGCGCACACTTGAGAGTTCCTGCACTGGAAAGCTTTGTGGCCGATTTGCTGGCAGTTGTAGCATTGTTCCGGTCGCATCCGACGTTCGAAGATTCCCGTGTATCCTGACTCTCCTCCGGCGTAGAAGAAGCTCTCGCTAAGCAGCCTCCTGGCGTCGCCGAGTTTCGTGACGTATACTACCATGGATCCATATGCTTTTGCGGCGTCCCTTCGGCTCAACCAGGCCAGCTTGGCAATCTGCACGTCGTTTTCCTGGCCCAGGGCTTCTGCGGCTCCGGGAAGGATCTTTCCTTCGTGGTCGATGACAACCGTACGGTTGACGTTGTCGACTTTGACTGGGTACAGCTGGTCTCGAAGGACTCTTGCACCCGGCGTCTTCTTTGCTTCGACGATATCCTTGATTTTCTTTACCTCCTCTTCGTTCCTGCCAATGATCCTAAGGCGGTTGATGCTTCTTCTATCTCTGGTAACGGCAACACACCGCCAGCTAGGCTGGTCGCCAGGCGTTCGCATTTCATTCTCAATGAGCTTTCGAAGTGCTACTGGTGTAGTCTCTCCGATGTGTTCCTCTGGAACCCTAGACGTATCCACCGTGCAGAACGCAGGTTCCGGCGTCGTCACCCGACCCGTGGAGGAGGCCGGGGTGTGAATGCTAACTGGAGGGGTCAGTCTGGCGACGTCCGTATATGCTGGTCGACCCGATGTGGTTCCTTGAACTCTCATCATGGCGTGTAGCTGCAGTCTGGTGTGCTCAAGCTCGCTGCGAGCTTGAGTGAGCTCCTCTCGCGCTTGCGACAACTCTTGAGTCAACTGGGCCGTTATTTTAGCGACCTCCTCTGCCATGTAGTCCTTCAACTTTCTGAACTGTATGAGAACTTCTGCGTTGATGATATCCAACTTGTTGTTGAATTCATGATCCACGGCTTGCTCCGGGCCTCGGGTCGCTTCGCTCGCCTCGTCGACTGCTGCAACCTGGATGGTACTATTCTTGTGATTTCTCGGCATTTTCTCATTGTCGTTTTCTTCCTCACAGTCCATATCTTTTTTTTGTAGAATTGACTCCATCGCCCTAGTCGTTTTCATCCTCTTGCGTAGCGGGCGGCGACGCCCCGCTCCTGGAGTTACGGAACTGCCTCGCATGACGTCGACGATGTTTGAAGCGCCGCGCGCCGCACCAGGCATCTAAGAAAAAACAAAATCCTCCTCCAGGTGTCTTAAAAAGATGAAAAGAAGCTACACTTGATATAAAGGTACAGTCATTTGCGTCTGTAGAGTAGAAGGCGAATTGGGTGTCGCTAGTTTTCTTAGTTAACTATTTTAAGGACTGCGGGGTAGGTCTGTGGCTGACGTGGCTTGGCGGGATGTGACTGTCGCAGGGAAGTACTCGGTGAGCAAGTCCTAACAATTTCTCGTCGCATGGACCTCGAGTCATTTTTGGCGCCTGCCTTCCAGCACTGTCCCTCTTTCATGCGTGTAGGTCCGACTTCTTGACCTGTTTGTGTTCAATAGACCTGTTCATGCGAGAACACCAAGACCAAAGCATTCGACGCTTCTTAACCATGTTCATTTACGATTTGCTCGATGTTTTTGACCAGGAGCGCCACGCGGCTCGCCGCACAAGCTATGTGGCTGCCCAGTCTGGTGCCCAACAAGACGCGCCGAAATCACTGCACACTCGACGCATCTGGGAGCACCGCTTCGTTAACCCCGCAAATCGACACTCCGCTTAACGACCATCCATTTCAGATCGTGACGCCATGGAGGCCGTAGCGAGCATCATTGCTGTGATCGATCTGTCCGCAAAAGTCACATCTCTTTGTTTCCAGTACTCCTCCGCTGTCAAGAACGCCAGGTCTGATGTCGAAAGACTGCAAGGAGAACTTGAGAGGTTGAAAACGGCCCTGCAAGGCGCGCAGCGGCTTCTTGAAAGCCCAAACGGCAAGAGGCTTCAAACCTCACAAGGCTTGTGGGATGGACTCAACGATTGTTCTTCCCAGCTATCACAACTGCGATCGAGGCTAGAGAAGAAACTCAATCCTGGGGCTACGCGTAAGGCGATGAGCAGGATGGGCTTCTTCGCGCTCTCAAGTGGCCCTTCGAGAGCAAAGAGTTCGACAGTATCATCAACAACTTGGAACGGTATCGAGGCACGCTATCTGTGGGTCTCGCTGTCGATGGAGTGTAAATTACAGCCGTATTTCTCCTTCCGATATTCTTCAGTCTCACATAGATGTAGTACTCAGATCCTCGATATCGGCCAGACACTTGTCCTTTCCAAGCTCCCGACCGCGAGCGATGCAGCCTTCGACTCTCATACGGACGAGCACGATGCGCGATGTCTCTCCGGTACCCGAGTTGAACTCCAGCGGATGATAATGACATGGGCAGACGACCCGCAGGGCAAATGCCTCTTCTGGTTGAAAGGCATGGCAGGAACCGGGAAGTCCACCATATCACGTACGGTCGCGCAGTCGTTTGCCAACAAAGGAGTTCTTGGTGCTAGCTTCTTCTTCAAGAGAGGCGAGCGAGACCGGGGCAACGCAGCCCTGCTATTCCCAACCATTGCTTCTCAGCTTGTCGTTAAGGAGCCTGCTGTGGCAGCACACATCAGAGCTGCCATCGATGCCGATCCACTCGTCACAGACAAGCCTCTGAAAGAGCAGTTCGACAAGCTTGTTTTGGAGCCGCTGGGGAAGCTGAAAGGAGACCGGAGTAGAGGGAAGACCTTTGTACTCGTCCTTGATGCTCTCGACGAGTGCGACAGGGATTTGGACGTCCGACTTATCATTTCCCTCCTGTCGAAGGCGAAGACGCTGAGCTCGGTGCGGCTGAGAGCTTTCGTGACGAGTAGACCCGAGCTGCCAATTCGACTCGGCTTCGCCAAGATCAAAGGCGATTACCACGACTTGGTCTTGCACGAGGTCGCACCGCCAATTATCGAACACGACATCGCAGCATTTCTGCGTTCCAGATTTGGAGAAATTCGAAATGACCACAACGCTTATATGGTGGCAGCAGGCAAGAACTCCCGCTGGAATGGCCAGGTCCCGAGGTCGTCCATACTTTGGTCCAGATGGCCGTGCCGCTCTTCATTTTTGCAGCCACTTTGTGTCGTTTCATCCAGGAATCGGGGTGCGACCCCCGCCAACAGCTCGCACAAGTCCTGCAATACCAGTCAAGGACCCACCAATCCGAGATTGATAAGCTCGACGCGACTTACCGCCCAGTCCTTGATCGGTTGCTTGTAGGTTCTGAAGCGGCCAAAAGATCTGTTATAGCTAGATTTCGCGCCGTGGTAGGTTTGATCGTACTCCTCGCCGAGCCGCTCTCGATCCGATCCTTAGCTCGGCTTCTTGATATTCCAGAGGACACCATTTTTCACCAGCTCCAGCAACTCCACTCTGTTCTTAGGGTGCCTGCCTCTGCCGACTCTGAATCTCCCGTCAGGACATTCCACCTGTCTTTCCGTGACTTCCTTGTTGATCCCGATAAGGCGAATGAACAAGAGAAGTACCCATTCTGGGTTGACGAACGGAAAACCCACGAACGTCTGGCGGCTAGGTGTCTGGAGCTGCTATCGACAGAAAATAGACTCAAGAAAGACGTCTGTGGGCTCCGCCTACCAGGGACGCGCCGGTCGGAGATCGACCAGAAGATCATCGACACCAGCTTGCCGCCCGACGTACAGTACGCCTGTCGGTATTGGGTCTACCACTGGAAGGAGAGTAAGTGTTTGATAAGGGACGGCGACCTTGTCGACCATTTTTTGAATCGCCATCTCCTACACTGGCTCGAAGTGCTGGGTCTTCTAGGATGGATCTCGGAGAGTATCAGCATGGTGGACGACTTGCTGGGCTTGCTTGATGTACGTTGCTGTTTTGGTTATTGTCTTGGATAACGTATTGACTTTTCTATAGCGAGAAGGAAGCGATAAGGTCTCGGCGTTTCTGTCTGATACCAGGCGGGTCATTCGAAGTCATTGCTCTATTATCGATATATCGCCTCTTCAGGTCTACCATTCGGCTATCGTATTTGCGCCAACGCAGAGCGTCGTCCGAAAGACATTCGAAGATCAATTTCCCGCATGGCTTGCTCTACCACCGAAAGTTAATTTAGATTGGGATGCATGCATCCAAACGCTCGAAGGCCACAGCCACTGGGTCCTCTCGGTCGCGTTCTCCCACGACTCCAAGACGCTCGCGTCAGCGTCGTACGACAATACTATCAAGCTCTGGGACGCGGCAACGGGCGCCTGTACGGCAACACTCGAGGGGCATAGCGACTCGGTCCACTCGGTCGCGTTCTCCCACGACTCCAAGATACTCGCGTCAGCGTCGGGCGACAAGACTGTCAAGCTCTGGGACGCGGTAACGGGCGCCTGTATAGCAATACTCGAGGGGCATAGCAACTCGGTCTCCTCGGTCGCGTTCTCCCACGACTCCAAGACGCTCGCATCAGCGTCGTACGACAATACTATCAAGCTCTGGGACACGGTAACGGACGCCTATACAGCAACACTCGAGGGGCATAGCAACTCGGTCAAGTCGGTCGCATTCTCCCACGACTCCAAAACGCTCGCGTCAGCGTCGTGCGACGATACCATCAAGCTCTGGGACGCGGCAACGGGCACCTGCACGGCAACACTCGAGGGGCATAGCGTCTCGGTCCTCTCGGTCGCATTCTCCCACGACTCCAAGACGCTCGCGTCAGCGTCGTACGACAAGACCGTCAAGCTCTGGGACGCGGTAACAGGCGCCTGTACAGCGACACTCGAAGGGCATAGCGACTCGGTCCACTCGGTCGCGTTCTCCCACGACTCCAAGACGCTCGCGTCAGCGTCGGGCGACAAGGCCGTCAAGCTCTGGGATACAGCAACGGGCGCCTGTATAGCAACACTCAAGGGGTATAGTAACTCGGTCCTCTCGGTCGCGTTCTCCCACGACTCTAAGACGCTCGCGTTAGCGTCGGGCGACAGTACCGTCAAGCTCTGGGACGCGGTAACGGGCGCCTATACAGCAATACTCGAGGGGCATAGCAACTCGGTCTTCTCGGTCGCATTCTCCCACGACTCCAAGACGCTCGCGTCAGCGTCGTACGACAAGACCGTCAAGCTCTGGGACGCGGTAACAGGCGCCTATACAGCGACACTCGAGGGGCATAGCGACTCGGTCCACTCGGTCGTGTTCTCCCACGACTCCAAGACGCTCGCGTCAGCGTCGGGCGACAAGACCGTCAAGCTCTGGGACGTGGCAACGGGCGCCTGTACGGCAACACTCGAGAATAGCAACTTGGTCTCCTCGGTCGCGTTCTCCTACAACTCCAAAACGCTCGCGTTAGCATCGTACACCAATACCATCAAGCTCTGGGACGCGGTAACGGGCACCTGCACAGCAACACTCGAGGGGCATAGTAGCTCGGTCTTCTCGGTCGCATTCTCCTACAACTCCAAGACACTCGCGTCAGCGTCGCACGACAACACCATCAAGCTCTGGGATACGGCAACGGGCGCCTATACGGCAACACTCGAGGGGCATAGCGGCTCGGTTCTCTCGGTCGCGTTCTCCCACGACTCCAAGACGCTCGCGTCAGCGTCGGGCGACAACACCATCAAGCTCTGGAACGTGATAACGGGCGCCTGCACGGCAACACTCGAGGGGCATAGCGGCTCGGTTCTCTCGGTCGCGTTCTCCCACGACTCCAAGACGCTCGCGTCAGCGTCGGGCGACAACACCGTCAAGGTCTGGAACGTGGCAACGGGCGCCTGCACGGCAACACTGAAGGGGCATGGCAGGGTTATCAAATACCTCGCATTTGACACTACCGGTTTTTCTCTCCTTACAAACATCGGCGCTTTCACACTAAACAATCTATTATTATCGCCAATAGTTTCTACGGATACGCCAGCGCTTGAAATATCAAAGGCAATGCCTAGTCCCCTTCCGCAACATGTCAACCGCTGGGGCATTGGCCTTAGCGAGGACAATGCATGGGTTACCTGGGGCTCGCACAAGGTACTATGGTTGCCGCCGATGTACCGGCCAGGAAAGTCGGATACGACAGCGTCGACAGTGGCTATCGGATGCCCTTCAGGACAAGTCTTGCTTTTAGCGTTCTCATTCAGTCACGACCTTCTCATGTAGCTCGTCATTCTTTATATAGAATGGTTCTCGCCATAGCTAATTGTCTCTTTTTTTTTTTTTTTTCCTCTTCGCCTTTTGAGGGGTCCAAGGGGCTACGCTGAATCTATATCCATTTGGTGGCGACTTGGAATGTTCCGGACCTCTATACATACTATGTATAAATACTGAGTGATCACAAGGAAAGCAAATACAATACCGTACCTTGGAGTGAATGCGTCGGACGAGGAAAAGTTATTTTCCGGGACCCGACTAGGTTTGGGCAGGCTCTAAAATTAGCCAACTGAGGACCGAAACCGAAGTCTGCGGAAGCTAATAGAACCCCAGAGAAACGCCGCGATGGCCATGTGGACACCTCTGTCGCTAGCGGCAAGCGAGGCAGCAATGTGGTAGCGATCTTGCCTCAACGTTCTTCGACTGAGAAGACATTCGTCATGGAGAACTTGGATTTTGAGTGGCCACATGGCGATTTTACTCTGAATTATGGAGCCCTCGAATTTCTAACTTCCGAGGGCCCCCGAGTCGGCCCTGCCGCTAAAGGAGCCAGTCCATTCGCCGAACGAGCCGACCCACTGGCCGAACAGGCCGATCAGCGAAGTGGTGAAAGTGCATTACCACTTCTCCGACTGAGCGGTTGGAAACCCAACAAGCAGTATGACAAGAATAACCCCGAATGTATCCACTATGACTTTCGGTGGAAGGTCTCCAACGTGAGAACATCAGAGCTAGGCATGTTTGTTCAGACACAGATCCCGATCTCGTCCTGGCTCCGAGCGATTTTTGGAAAGTCAACTTCCAGGCCCGACTTGAAGCCCTTCTGAAAGATGAGCATAAGTTTCCAGGCGATACGTACGCATGCGAAGAAACGATCGTCGATATATCCATCGAGCGAAGCCGTCAGCGCGGTCTAAAGAAACGCTTCAAAGACCTGGAGATCGATTGGACGATGGTGGACAATCACATGGAAAGCCTCAGTTCCTTGTTCAGCAAGAGGAGGAAGATAACATTCAGCATAGAGTTCGTTTTCAAGGAAGTCATGAGTGGCTCTGCGATGACAAAGGGAAAGAAAAAGAAGCAGAGCGCCACTGAGGCTCAAAAGCTTCAAAGAGCCGCTGACGCCGGTCTTTGGACCCGAGTCTACAAGCACCATCGTTGCAGAGGCAAGCACTGCAGGCAAGGACCGCACTGCTGGCCGGACGAACGAGGAAATCATCATAAGCTGCTGCCAAGGCACTTAGAGGACATTTTCCATTATATTAAAGGGAATATGCAGGAAGGGGAGAAAGAAGAGGACGTCGACGTCAATATCGAGATTCCACCCCAAATTCTCAAAGATGTATTGGATGGCAGCCGTAAGCGGAAGGCGGAGAACTCCATCGGCTGTCGTAACTGTAAGACCCGTGTCTCGGCCCACGGCAGGCATCACGATGCGGCCGATACGACCCTTGGTGAAGACCTTGCGGATGTGGATGGGGATAGGAAGGACAGGCTTGAGGAGTACTGTAATTGGACTCTGCAACAAGTCAAGAGCGACAGATGGAGAGAGGCGCTACAGGCTGCAAATCAGTTTGCATTGGATCAATTCCTGGAACTGAACTCTATCCTGCAGCACCCAAGGGTCGCTGCTGACTTGATGGTCAAGGGAGGGGTGAAACCAGGTATCGCCCTGCAGTTTGTAAGTAACATTAGAAGATTCCAGTATGAGGGAAAGAATATCTAAAGCATTGGTTTTCCTCTGCCCCCGACAATATTTTATAGTATTTCTGTATTTAGTTTAGGTACTGTGTGATGGAGATCCCGGCATGACGGAAGTGACTCTCCGCGATGCGCTCGTTGTCACCCACTACGTCGACGCACCATTCCAAAAACATCTGAAACTCCCGTGCAATAAAATCCTCGTTTTCGTGCCACTTTTTCTTGATGAATTTTTTGAGCACCCCGAAGTACTCCTCAATAGGGTTGAAGTCAGGCGAGTACGGCGATAGGAACTCCAACACGACTCCTGCGTCTCGGCACATCTGCTGGAGCTTCTCCGAATGGTGCCAAGAGGCGTTGTCCATAACGATTACCGACTTTGGCTCCGGGTATCTGCCACAGTGATGCAGCAATTGAGCTATAAAATCTTCAAAGAGATCGCTGTCGGTGGATCCTTGGTATACCCGCCTCAGCACGATGCCATCTTGCGCGTATGCTGGGAGAATGTGCCACCTTCTTCCGCGACCGAATTTCGTAATCTGGACGGGGGAGGACCCCTTCGGAGACCAACCCCAACGCCGGTATCCCGCCCTCCTATCGCAGCCGGACTCGTCAACAAAGACAAGCTGGTAGGACTCGTACTGCGATATCCTGTGTAGATAGTGGTCTCGAAGGTCGGCATCCCGTTGCTGCGCGACGCGGCGGATCGTTTTCCTCGTCCAGCCAATTGACCGCAGGGCCCGGCCGATCGATCGTTCGGATATCCTCCTCCCAAACTTACGATGGAGGAAGTCTGCCATCTCGCATCGATACATGTACGGCTGCGTGATCAGCACATTACAGAGGTCTTCCCGCATGCGTGGTGTCATGCAGCTGCGGCGGCCGACGCGGGCTGTTCTTCTGGTGGGCATTTCTGACTGTTGTCTCTCCCGACAGATTCTCTGGACGGCGCGCACGGTGCAAGAGGCTTCTAATGCTATTCGCTTGATCTCAAATCCTTCTGTCAGCAAAGTCTTAATCAGAATACGTTGTGCGGCATCCAGTTGCGGCGCCATGGCCATAGTGGCATAAAAGCGCTAGGGATGGAAGAGGAGGAAGAAGGGACAGAAGGAAGAGAGGGCAGATGGTCGGGGTGACTCTTTGGACGAGTGAGGCAACAGCCAGTTCTAGCTCTGTTAGGTACCGCTTCTGAAATACTTCTCAGCTACAAGTGTTTTCGTACAGCCACATCAGCCACAGGCCTACCCCGCAGTCCTTAAAATAGTTAACTAAGAAAACTAGCGACACCCAATTCGCCTTTTACCGTAATACTCAACTTACTTGCTAGTTTATTCCCTTTTTCTCTTTTTCATTTTTTCATTTTTTTCTTTCTTTCTTTTTTTTTACTTTCTTCTTTCATTTCATTTGATCCTCTTTCACTTTTCTTTTTTTTCTCTATTCTTTTTCAAGCTTTCGCTACTATATGCTCTGCCCTATACTCGCTATTATTGATGCGAAGCTTCAATGATGAGTCTCTGAGACATACAATGTATATTGAGGAAGCGAAGAAGGAACGCTTCGTTTAATTTACGAGCCAAATTTCCAACAGTTCTCAGGGGAGCGATTGGATACTACAGTTTGAGTGTATAATCGTGTATAATCATGCATCCGTGGCGTTGTGGCTAACACAGCAGCTTCGCCTCACCCATACTGTGGCATACGAAGCAAGATGGCACAGTCAGATACTTATACCTACCCTACCCGGCCCTGGTATAGCCACCCTACGCAATAGTGTTTTTAAAATAAATCAGTACTGCGAATGTGGTAGTTGTACATAGTTAGGTAGCAACCACCTTGCTTACATAAAAGGTAAGGGTGCTGGGTTATAACGTAATCTATCACCTTCACGATCAAACCACCTTCCCGATCAATTTTCTGCCCTACACCCCACCACGTCGACTTCGGACATACCTTACAACACAAAAAAGAGTCTATTCGGAATGCAACCTATATGATTCGAGTCGCTATTTACAGGGGCATTTCCTGGCATTATGCTCGAGTGAGCCGCAAACGCTACACTTCGGTTGTGCCCGCTTTTGCGCCTTTGACGCAGTCGTGTCTGATGGCCCCGCCTCTCCTTCTTCGACCTCGCGATGAGCTCTCTGGCGTCCCTGACTCTTCTGAGGAGCTTTTTGGGAGGCCTCGTTGCGTGTTATCCCTTCTCCTATCGACATGGTTCCTCCAGTCTGTAAAAGTGCCCGACGTACACGCTTTCTCTTTTGTCGAGCATTCTCAGCTCGAAGTCGTGAGTTCTCGTCGTGTAAGAGAATGGCGTTGTGCATCGCCATCTGGCAGCCCTTGATGATTTTCTGAAGCGCCTGATCTGTTGGGCTTATCTCTCTCTGGCGTTTCCTCTGGAGAGAGTCAAGCTCGACCATGTTTACTGGCGTTTTGAGAGGCAGACTTGGCGGTTGGATGGGGGTAGGAGGGGGACTCGGTGTCCGTATCCTGGTTTGTAGCCGACAAAGAACCTGAGTTGGATCGAGAGGCACGAGCCCTGTAGCCCTAAAGCCACTTACGATGTTCCTTGTGCTGAACGTCTTTTTCCGAGCTTCAAGAAACAGTTCGAGGAACCTTGGTTTGTCGATGTGATAAACCCCGAGTGCTATCATCTCTTTGACAAGGTCGCCGTACGTTCGCTTCAGCACAGCGAAACAGCTGACGTCAAGAGGCGGAGGTGGTGCGACGAGTGCGGAGGCATGCACTCTGTAAGGATCCGATGTTCAGTACAGAATTTGTCGAATTCAGGCGTCGAATGACTTCCATGACCATCGAGAATAAGAAGCCGATATCGACCAACAGTCCGTTTTCGGGTTTGTGGCTCGAAGACTTCTCGAAGCCACTCGAAGGTAAGCTCATCGGTTGTCCAGCCGTTATCGCTGACTCCAATACGCCATGTCTTTGGCAGCACTGAGCCGTCGTACCACGACGAAATGTGGACTTTCCCTTCAAAGATAATCATCGGGTCAACACTCCAGCCAGATGCGTTAATGCACTCGATGACAGTTGTCCACTCTCGGTTCCCTGGCTGAATAACAACAGGTCGGTTCCGTCGGTCAGACCGAGTAACCACTTTAGATGTACTTGCAACACCCATCTGGAAGCCGGTCTCGTCAAAGTTGTAGATATCCACGTCGAGGACTCCGTACTCGTTGATCGTCTTTTGCACCCGTGCAAACCACGCTGAAATCTTCTCTGGGTCTTCGCATAAGGCTCGCTGATAGTCATACTTTCTTGAATACTTCGTCTTCAAATGGGGATGCCGATCAAGAAGCCGATGAACCCAGTTCTCGCCAACAGTCATTGCAGGGACCGGGGTAGTTGCGATAGACGCGTCGAGCAACATCAAGTTTCCACGCTCGCGGAGAAGAAGATCGGCCATTTGTCGAATGTAGCTGATCGTTGGCGACATACCACGGTCGTCCAGTGACTCGATCCATTGAATCAAGGCTGCTTCTTCAGTTGGGTGTAGCTTTCGGTTCTTGACTTGCGCTTGTTGACGCGTAGCACCCCCTTTGACGCGTTCTTGGAGAGTCGCCCTTGGTACATCAAATGCAGCCGCAGCTTTGCGAATGCTTTGGGTTTCGCCTGAACGTAAGGCCTCCAGTGCTAATTGGATCCGCTCTTCGTGCTGCAAAGGCTTTGGCATTTTGCCGGGTACGATGGCATGGTAAGGTGCATCCAAAGTGGACGTGGTGGGGTGCGGGGCTGGAAAGTGGCCGGAAAGGTGGTGTGGCCGGAAAGGTGATAGATTACGTTATAATTATGGCGCAGGTTGCCCACGTGGTATGGTGTCCGAACATGCTGAACCGGACTGCGAGGTAAAGCAAGGGATGGTGCCGCATGGAGCACACAGGAGACATAGACAACTACCAACAAATTAAGGCCGCATCATCGAACGGTTCCTACAATCGACCATGGCCAACTCGACAGCTGTCATATGGTAAGCAGTGCCTTTTGAGATGAATGGTGGCGAGCTCCGGAATAATATTCAAGCGAGCAGACCGCTTTCGTCGCAAGATCACATCGCCACAGATTCGGGAAGTGCTTGGCAAGTCGAAGATGGGGGTTGGTTGGGGTTTTGAAACGCAACACTCTTTTTTCTACACTTTTCTACTGGTTTTTTGTTACATACCGAGCCGTCGCAATCCGCATCCGCTTCCCTCCACACAAAATCGGGATGATCAACAACGAGAAAAACCCCATGATGGCTGTAAACGCCCCAAACGGAACCATAAACCCCTGCTCTTCTATCCACTGGGCAACAAAAAAAGTCCACGCAAAAGGAATTGCGCCACGGAGAATGCAGATCATGACGAAGCAGTCGCTCGCGAGCTGGTCGTACGAGTCGATGAGCTAGAAAGGAACAAGTCAGCCACAGCACTTCACTCCCAACTTCAACACAAACCAAGAAATCAAAGAAAAGGACTCACATAACCAAACCAGATCGATGGCACCTGCGCCAACGCAAACGCCACCATACCATACGCAAACTCCAGCCCAACCCACTGATACTTCCCCGGGCTCTGCGCACAACCCCCAAACACTGCCAACCCAAGAGTCCCAATCACCAACGCGGGCACCATCAAGCCCACCCTCGCCTCAGGCTCCGCATACCCCGTATCCAGGCCCTTGGCGCCCTTCTTCAATTGTCGATCCGCCACCAGCCCCGTGTACAACCCACCCAGCACGATGCCCACCAGCGCGCCCACAAACAGCAGACCCGTGTGCTGCCCCCAGCGGTAGGGCGGCCGCGCGAGCACCTGGGGACCGACGGTGGAGATCACGGCCACGCCGCCGACCAGCCCGCCGTACTGGAGCATGATGATCCAGGTGGCGGGCAGGCACAGGGTGGTCCAGGGCTTTTTGAAGTGGCGGGCCACGTCGCCCCGGTAGGGGCTGAACTTGAGCGACCGGGCAAACGTGTAGGGCGCATAGGGGCTGGGCAGGATGGTGTGCGGGGTGCGGCTGGCGTTGGCCGGGTGGTGGCGGAGGAGGCTCAGCGGGATGGCCTCCGAGGTGCGCTTGGGCCGGGCCGGGCCGCCCACGGTGGCGAGCAGGTTGAGCCCCGATTTTGTTCCGAGCCAGCCAACGCCTGATGCCGTTGGCGGCGGCCGGTGCTTGGGGCCAGGGTGGCCGTGGGCAGGCTGACCCGCCGCGTGGTGCGTGCCGGCAGCGCTCGCGGTGCTCCGGACTGGGGGTCGTGCGGGGGCTGGTCGGTGGGGAGGGGACTGGACTTGCGGCTGTACATGGTCTCCGGCACGAACAGGGCGGTGAGAACATATGACACCGTCGTGAGGGCGGTGGCAATGTGGAACTGCCGTACCCATCCGAGTCCGAAAGCGACGTATCCGCCCGTTATGCCCCCCACGACCGAGCCGCTGGCGAGGGATGCCGAGTAAAACGCCTATTGGGGGAGATTAGTGTCTATCGTTGTTTATGAAGGTCTGGGCCACACACCATCCAACTTCCTCTCTCATGGACAAAGAACAGGTCTCCAACCACAGCAGGGGTAACGGTCTCAGAGGCCGAACTCCCTAATCCCTGGAGTATCCTGACGAGCATTGTCGCGTTATACCCGGTAAACATCATCCCCATGCTTGAGGCGGCGGAGAGAAGCATGGTCGACAGGTTCAGGATAAGCCGACGGCCGAACACGTTAGCCAGCGGAACCCAGAAGATGTTGCCCAAGCCCAGGATCAGAACGTTGAACTACATATAGTCATTAGCCTGCCAAATCGCCATCAAAACGTATCGACGTAGTTTACCGAAACAAGCTGGATCAGGTCCCGCATCGGCCTCTGATCGTGGGGAAACGCGTGGTTCCACAGCGGCAGAGCTGGCGCAATGGACGACGAGATATAGTTGGAAACAAAGGCGTAGTACGCCACCGAGACCATACACATCACCTTCCTCCACTGCGGCCAGTTCAGCGGATCCGCTGGATCGGGCGTCGGGATCGGGGACTTAACGACACTGTCGCCGTCTTGTCCTCCCCTATGGTTGGAACCGTGCTCTATGACGGACATTAGTGAGTGAACATCTTGTGCTATACAACTCAAAATCGGTGGATGAGTGACGAAGCCACTTGGGCGACAAAAATGTCTGAATGATGAAGCTGAAAGAAAAAAAAAGGAAACAAAAAAAGAAAAAAAAAAGAAAGAGGACGCTTAAGTGGGACCCAACGGGCGAGTGATTCTTACCGATGAGCAACACTGTTCCAGGGGGGGTGGCGGTTTTAACCGCCTCGGTCGATAGACCGAACGCAAATTTCCAGCCGGGCATCGTTGTAATAAATGAATTAAAAAGTATTAGTAAAAAGGTGTAAACGAGCCGGAGGTGGTGGAGGAAAGAGGAAAGAAGGGACCGTAGGCCACAGGACTCGAATAAATGGATGAATACCTGGGCAAGGGAGGTCAAAGCACCGGACAGAGAAACGTATTGGCTGACGGAAGGCATCACCGGGAGCAATAAAGAACCTTAAGGTAGCCAGCACGTTCCTATATTGGGTGTCATGAGACCATGAGCAAATCAGTTCTGCAACATACGCACGGTGATGGATGTGGTCCATGTGGAGGGATTCGGGATACACCCGGTCAGGTGCGTACATCCAGATGTTTAGGTTGAATGATATATATATTATAACCATTTGTAATGGGGAAGACTCCCTACCCGTGAGGAAATAGGAATCCTGGTAGGGAGTTTAGGTTTTGTGGTGAGTTTTAGGTTCCGTCGTACCGCCGTGTCCCCGTGCATTACAGATACATGCGTAAGTCCGGGACCGTGATTTGCAGTTATTGGGTCCATACAAAAGCAGAAGCACTGACCCAGAATCTAGCGTCTATTTTCTTACGAACCTACTCCGCCCTTGGTCGGAGCCTGCAACAGAGGTTGCCCCCAAGAAACTTACCGGTCCCGCTGTGGTCGGCGGTGGCATGAAGAGATAATTATAGGGGTGCCTCGAGGGACAAGTTCGACTGTGCAAGATCAAGCATCGGTGATTGGATAATGAAATTATATTGTTCTAAACAAGACAAGAGTGACCACACATTTCCGTTACATCGGGTTCGCTCTTTACCACTCTTCCTTGACTACCCAGTACTATTACCAACTTTTCACCATCCAGGGGGGCCTTTGCATTGCATGTCCGGCTTTGCACTTGGGGGACTCTAGTAGATAAGTTGCATGCATCTACCTAGTACGTAAGACCTCGATGCTTCGAAGTCGGTGTGGGGGAAGTTTTTGACAAGCAACGCAAAGAGGGGTTGAAATTCCACCCAAGCTAGGCGGAGCCACAAGGCATAATTCAACAAGAGTCTCCATACTACGTACCACATGTCATTCAATCAGCTCTTTAATTAGTTCGGAAAGGTGCGAAATATCCATGTCGACTGCCCGATATGATATTGCGGCTGTGAATTGGAGGGAAACGGGGAATTCCAAGGAAGATTGTGAAGCACACACAGCGAAGGAATCGGAAGAATTGGTTGGCTACTCGCTGTCGGGACAAAGATTTGGTGGGAGGGATCTGGATTTCGAGAGATAACAGGCACAAACTTTGGATGAAGCAAATCAATATCATCATTTTACATTCTCCGTTTTGTTACGATGGGGCGCATTGAATATCGTAGCCTGGGGATCATTAAGAAGAGATGGTGTATCCATTGGAAAATAAACAATCAAACAAAAATCTTAGGTGGAAGTTTTTGTTTTTATGATGAATGTGTAAATTGTTGATATTCAAACGGCACTCGAGAAATGGAATAGGGAAATAAAGTAACCGCCCGAGAGCGCTCCAGATAGCCCCAAAGAAAAGAAAGTAGACTCCGGCAAGTGATTGAAAGAAACGGTCTAAGAGTGAATGATGAGGGAGTAAATGCCGTCCAGTGAGGTACTGCCATCCGCCGCCTTCCTGATCTTGGGTGTGCAGATTCCGCCCTTGACCTCATCCCCGTCACACTGACCACTCCCTATGCGAGAAGTTCATTGCAGTTAGCCGGAGGTTGGATTTCAAATCCATCCCGCACCATGTCACAACTCACCTCTCGTGCAAACAAGATACGCCGTAAACCCGACATCTCCGCTCTGGCCGTCGGGAACGTGAAACGTAGACGACTCGGAGTCTCTGTAGCTCTCGGTCATCTCAAAAGAGACACCTAGAGAGAGGATGTCTCCAAAACCGAGGTTCATAGAAGTGGTGAACGACTGCGACCGCGTGACCGAGATTTGCTGATCGGCTGGGCCCGCGACCGAGGTTTGACAATCTGCGTGTTGTCGGCGGGGCGCGTGTACTCGGAGTAGCCGTCATCGGCTGTCCATGAGTTCTCAGTGCACCTGCTCCTAGGCTGTAGGCCCCTGGCTGACACAACGGTAGGGAGAGTGGCGATTTGAGGAAGAGGCGAGCGGTGCGTGGAAGGACCACCCGGGGGCGGCCCAACCTGGGCTGGCTTGATCTCGGTGCCGTTGGCGTCCCGCAGCACAATACTGTACATGCCACTGCCGGCGGCCGCAGTGTCAAGGCGCTCGCCCCAGCCATATGGGCCGCCGAATCTGGCTGACCGACGCAGCTTCGAAGCCCCAGCGGCACTGCAGTCGCCGCTGCCGCAGCAAAACTGGACCATGAATGTCTTTTCGAGGTTTTACCACGGCGCATACGGGGTTGCAAAGCTGGCGATCATGTACCCTCATCCCGGAATGTCGGTGTGCGCTGGGGATCTGATGATGATTTGGCAGCTCTCGTCAAGCTCGGGGATTTCGATGTATGGCTTCCAGCCTCTGGAGAGAATGGAAACGTCAACTTTCGGTCGTGAATAGGAGGACACTGAATGAAGTCTTACCCTCCCTCAGAACCCGGGAAGTCCGAGTTGTAGAAAACGGTATCTGAGTCATACGTGACGCAGTCGGGGTACCCCGTTCCGGCATTGGTGATGCCAACTGGGCAGTCGTCGCAGTGGTTGTCTTTGCACATCTTGTAAACGTTGGCGGTTGCGAGCGGGAGGGCGAGGCCCATGGCCCAGACCGCAAGATGAAAGCTTCTCTTCATGGTTGGCGAAGATTGGGACATGTGGTGCGGATGGATGACCATGTCGAAGCAAGACGAGGTTGGATGCCCCTTTAAATCATTTTAGGGTGTAGTTGGTTACAAAGATCTCAACGGTCTCTCTCGAAAACCTTGATGGACAACAGCCGTGAATAATAGCGCCGAAATCCCAAGGATCCGCAAAAGGGGGTGATCTGAATTCAAACAAGACACTAACAAAGGCTACCAACAACAGAGAGAATATCTGTTTAATGAATGAACCAAAGACGGCATGGTTATCTCTTCCCTGATATTACGTCCCACGTCCACGTGAGTGCCAACCCTCATTCGGCCCTGGAGCTGGGTACTGCTGTTAGTGCAATGGCATTTGATTCCGCGATGCAATTCTTCCACGTCGGTCAGATATCCCAACACGTTCGCCGATGGAACACTAAAGTCCATCATGATTCCCATGCAAATAAATCTCTCATACCAAACCAGCAAAACGGTCGGCTGCCACAATCTTCACCTTCCATTTCAAGCAAGAGCATGGTGTATCAGTGCTCCTGTAGCGATCTTTCGGGATTCTGTCGATGATCAACCATGGTGTGAGAACTTGCATGTGAAGTAACGATGAGATAAAGATTTACTCGGCGGAACCGCGGCGTTGGTTCCAACAGCTCTTACTGAGTGGGCCACGGCTCGGCCATTTCCCCTTGCGTCTTGTGTTGACGGGTGTCGGGAGCGCTCCGTTCGGGAGATGGACCAACAGCTTTTTCATGACTCGGAGCTTTAATTTCCTTCACCCCTTATGACGTTTCGAAGAAACGTTGGGAAAGAGAATGCTGCCAAACACGGAGAGCAGAAATGGCTCAAGCCGATGAGAGTAATGCAAGCCGAGAGGGGAATAGGGGCATAAGTGTGTTGAACGCGGTTTTTGACCAAAAAGTAAACGGCTACAAGTACCCTATGCGTTGCCTCTCCAATCTCGCACCCACAGTCCTTGTCCGTGTCTAAGTCCCCAACCCGAGACACTTTTACCGTTGCTGCTTGTCCCGCACAAGAATGCGTTTCACGCTGCCTTTTACCGTTCTGATTGCCGGACTTGTCCGAGTTGGAATGGCTACCTGGTACGTTGAATTTGTCCCATCACCTCTCATCTACCATCTTGTGTGAGTTCTGATATTTTTTAGGCGGCTCAACTTCTACAGCAAAGGCTGCCCCAGGGGAGACGACTCGTCAGACCCCAACCTTGAGGACGCTGGCGTAATTGGTGGGCAGGGGGCCAAGAGCTGTGGTGCATGAAGGTCGGCCCGGCTCACTCGGGTTTTGTGACCGGTATCGACGAGGATGAGATGAAGGTGGATCTCTTTTCCGACTGGCACTGCGACCACTACATTGAGACCTGGACGACCGATGGGTGCTTTGTTACCAACTCGGATGATGGCGTGAGTGCTCTTTTATCAAATGACAGCCCCTGCATGGTTTCTGGTCTTGTCATCGGCTAATGTACCAAACTTCCGGACAGGCGATCGAGGCAGTCAGAATCTTGCCCAAGTCATAGGGGACAGAGGCGGGCTTACTCGTGGGGCAGTATCCGCTCCAACTGGCGCAGACGGCCGTTACGCTGAAAGTTGATACTGTGCTGCTGCAGTCGTCAAGGTTCGCACCAGTTCGGCTGATAGGTATTGGGGGGGCCCGAGGGTGATGTGAGGAGGCAGGTACACAGGTACATGAATAGTAATTGCCGGACCATGACGCATCACCGACCCCTAACACGTGCTTCTGACCTGTCCATTGCCAGACTGGATGGAAGCACAAGGTGTATTATTCCCTGTTAGTGGCCATCTCGTCTTAGCCATAGCCCCTTTCAACTCAAGTCAATTCCTTCGCCCCATGGCAGTGATGTATCTTTCTAGGTTATTCACGTCTTCCTTGTCCACAATACTGTGTTCCTCGCTTCAGGCCACGAATGAGACCTATTATAGTGACAGAAGCTCCTGGGTGCCTCGGGGAGTCGATTCGCTACAAACGCAGCACGAGCGAGAATCAGCGATAGACATATACTTGCTCGCATCACCCAATTACGTTTTGTGAATCATGTCAATGATATCGCCGAAGTACAGCAGGCCTTCATGATCTAGTTCAAAATGGAAGTCTGGTATACATACCACCGCATGGAACGATGAGGATGATGTCTGTCGTACATCTATATGCAAGTATGGCCATCTCAAATAGCGTCCCACCCAATCACTCCTTAACTCCCCGCCCAAGGGAATCTGAACGCGGCGAACGGGGCAGGCCCAATCACATGCACAATCATTAACGGAATCTGCCATGACGGCGGTAGTGTCAAAATATCTGGAACCGGGTATAGGAGAAGTGGTCATTTGGTTTCTTCTAGCAGCCTTGTGTGGGAATAAGTCCCAAATATACGCCCCCGTCTACGACAGAACGAAGTGCGATATATATACGATTGGATTAAATGGCCAGACTAGGTAGTTAACCGAGCGGTCAAGACGAGTCGTATCATTCCCAGGGTGGTCTGATCATATTGAAGTGGACCACTCAACCAGTAGTGATGTTATCTTCAGACCATGTGTCTGTATGTACGCGCACACTGACGGAGTCAATTAGTAATGTGTAGCCGTGACAGAATAGAGCTACAGTCACCGCAAAATGAGCAAAGAGTCCATGACGCAAGAAAAAACGAGAATTACACATTTTTACATCTTTATATTATTGGCGTCAAATAAGAGACACCACAAAGCCCAAACGCCCCAAGCAAAAGTTATAGCAATAGAGCACATATTCTCGAACCTCCCCATCTACTACCAACACGCCCTCGCGGAATCACTAGCTCAAGCCTGCTCCTTATCAAACGCCGCCCCCTTACTCCCCACCAAAAACGGCACCGCCATCACAAACAGCAACTCAAACCCAAACGTGGTCCACTGCAGCACCTGCAGCGTCGTCCCACTCTTGATCAGCACCGACGCGTGGCTCATACCCTCCGAGGCATACTCCAGCGCGCCCGCCGACTGGCTGGTGGCGAGGGCCGCAGCAAAAACCAGGCCCGTGGACCCGAACAGCATGGCGTAGGTGATGCGGCGGATCATGGTGCTGCGGCGCGAGTGGGCGTCGAAGGTCGACTTTTTCACGTCCCGCGCGAGGAGGACCATGGCGGCGACGCCGAACACGAAGAGCACGGCGGCGGCGGCGAGGACGGAGATGAAGGTGCGGGACTGCAGGTCCAGGGCCGTGGAGACGAGGTCGGTGATATCGGCCCTGGTGCTGCTGGCGGACTTGGAGGTGCTGTTGACCGGCTGGAATTGGGGGAAGAGGTTGGCGGCTAGTGTCTCGACGGAGCGGCCGCTGGCGGACTGGCAGCGGGTGCCGTCGTCGTCGATGCCGCAGATGCCGTAGTAGCCGATGCGGACCTTGAGGAGGTCGTCGGTTACGTTGGTGTTGGTGCGCAGATCGATGACGTAGATATTAGGGATTGCGGGGGAGGTCGAGACGCATCCCGTCAGGGAGAGAGCTGGCAAGGGTGTGAGTCGGGATTTAGAGACTAAAGGCGAGGGGTGATTGGGAACGTACCGTGAAAGACAATGATGGGGAGGATCAAAAGATAGGGTGCGAAACGCAACAAGCCAGAAGCTGCCAAGTCGTTAGTGTTCTAGTTCAGTAGGGCTTATCTAAAAGCAGAATCCGACTTGTCCTGCCCCTAAGGACCGAAAGGGACGACTTACGCATGAACATCTTCTTCGCCATGTCGCTCATGTTGAAAATCATCTTGTCGAAATAATTTTGTGTTCTGATGCTGAATGAAGGACCGTTCTTAAGTTGTTGACCAGCAACAAAGAAACAATGCACACAAAGGAGCCGTGATAACGCCGTGACCGAAGGGATGGAATAAATGATAGGAAACGAGACACAAAGGAAACAATGCAACCCCGAGTTGGCGACAATAGACAGACAATGCGATGGTTGGGAAAAAGCCCTTCTACTTCCTGGGAGTCGACCACTGCTAAATACCTAGGCGGCTCATTGTCCTCACCAACTGCGCTCACTGGGGGTTACGTAGCTTGCGTAAGTTGTGTTTCGAAGATTAACATTCATGGTCCATGTTTGCAACTCCATCTTCAATCTGGCGTATCGCGGTTGCGTTTCAACCCTGGCTTACTGAACCGATTCGTTCAGAGTGGCCCAGATAATGTTGCACTCTGGTCCGCTGTTTGACCAACCGCCGGCCGTGGGTCAATTATGCCATGCTCGCGCTGGAGTGGATGGCCTGAGGGATCGATTCGTGCGACAAGCGACGGTCGATGAAGCGCGGTCCACTCGGCGCTTAACAATGATGGAGACGGCGCGTTTTGTCCGCCACTCGACCACCTGGTTGACGTCTCGCCAAGAGGTTATTTTGGGAACCCGAGATTTGAACGCGATTTCTTTTCACTTGCCCGATGAGGGAACTGACAGGAATAATGAACCAATCAGTGTGCTTGATGACGGATTGCCAGGAACCATCGCCTCTTGGCATCGTCTTGGTCTGGAAATGCCAAGTTTATTTGGACTTCCGGGAAACAATTGCTGGTTTTCTGTGATGCGCTGGCACTTGGCACGATTGCCCGGCTAAACCGGAGACAACCAGCTTGGACACGCCAAACCTTCAACTTCTTGTGAAGTTTGGATAGGTAAGTTACGTAGGTAAATTAGTTGGGTTAGGAAGCACAGTCAGACCAATTGAGCAAATTGTTATGGCTTTGTCAGATTCACGACCTTCCTCTTTTTGGTGGGCATTGCGATCGATGGCTTGTTGTCCCCCGAAGTCATGCATCAAGGGGCGCGCGAATCCGAGCACCCAAGCCAGCTGAAGAAAACCTGATCGTGCCCGTCCCCGGCCTTGGCTCTTCCCGGGAAGTGCACCCGAGACCGATGAACTACCCCAAAACATCCACTTGCATCCATGTCCATCCAACACCAGCCTAGCATGCCCTGACACCTGCATCTGATAACACCGAGCGACTGAGACATGCAGCGGCCTGCACCTGAAATGGTTCGCAGGATGGTGCGCGCCCAACATGCGAACCATATGCAAGGTACCGGAGGTGCAAAATGCGTTTGGAACGAGCTGTCGCCTTCGGTCGTTGGTTGGTGGGCCTCACCGTAAGCCACAACAAGGGAACGGTGTGAGGTTGATGCCCAAGGTCAACCCAACCGTTACCTTCCGGGACCAACCTGTCATGCGGTGGGTGCACCGGGCAAAACGGGGCGGAAGAGGAAGCGAAGTAGTGCAAACAAGGAAGCAGGATTAACAAACACGAAACCAGCGGGGCATGTGGCCAAGTGAAAGGAAGGGGGGAGTTGGGAGCCGGCGGGGATGAAATTTTTGTTGGGAATGCGGTGATTGATTCCAATGCCGAAGTGGTCAACCTCAGATGACGGAACTTCGGTGTTCGCCTGGAGGGTCGGTAACTTCACTTTGACAGTACAAACACAAGAGAGCAAGCGACTGAGAATTCTGAGTTAACAATTACTCATTATAGTACCGAAAGAAATTAGCTAGAAACCGCTGAAGCACAGCCTGAAATCCAAGCGTACCTAAATGAAGCCTAAAAGCGCACTGCGCCTCAGGTTTCCTATCATTATCATCCGTGTCCAGTGAATGCCGATATCATCATTAGCTTTCGTCCCTAGCCCGTAAACCAACCGTTTTTGAACGCGTATCCAAAGAAAAAAGCCCAGATGAACACTTTCACAGGAAGAAAAACGCATATCTCCTCAGTCGGTCCCTAGAACAGACCCCTGATCCTCATCCCCATCCTCATCCTCATACCCACCACTTCCCAATCCCCGATCCCAACAAAATCAGAACCCAGCCCCTGTTCGCCCATCAGCACCCGCACCCGCACCCGCAGCCGGCGCCTTCTTCCTCCTCCCGCCCCGCTTCCCCCTCCCACCAGCACCACCGCCACCACCACCACGCCTTCGTCCACCCTGCCCACCCTGTCCATTTTGCCCACCCTGCCCACTCTGCTCTCCACCCCCACCCCCACGCTGCACCAACACCAACTCCCCCAGCCCCTGCTCCCCCCCCAGCCCCTGCTCCCCACCCTGCCCGCGCTCCCCACCGCGACCCCGAGCACCCGCCACCACCACCACCACCGCCGCCGCCGCACCATCTTCTCCCCAACCGGGGTGCAGCCCCTTGACATGTTTCTTGAGGTTGTCCTCCCTGCTATACGACACGCCACACAGGCCACAGCTGAACCGCACCCCGCGCTCCTGGCCCGTGTTGTCCCGGTGGCCGTCCGTCTGCTCGTGCCGGTGCATCTTGTGCTTCTGGCCGGGGCCGCGCGGGCGGAAGTTGCAGGGTGCGCAGTGGAATTGGGTCGATTCTTGGGGGTTTTCTTCTTGGTGGTACTGGGGGTGCTGGTTTGGGGGTTGGTTGTGGTGGTTGCGTTGTGCGGTGGTGGAGCGGCGCTGGCGTTGGCGTCCGGGGCCTCGCGGTGGTGGTGGTGTTGGGTTGTTGGGGGTTTGGGGCGAGGTGGTTATGGTTGCTGGGTTTGTGGATTGACGGGGAGGGGGCTGGAAGGTGGGAGGCGTTGGGTCGCTGTTGAAGTGCTGGGGTGTTGGTGCCATGGAGGCGTAGTCATCACGCGTGGAGAAGCTGTGGGTGGTCGCGGTGCCGGAGTTGTACGAGTGTTCCCGGCTCTGGTTCATGAACGGCTGTGGTCCGGGACGAGAGGCGGAAGCCTGCGGCTGGTAGTCTTGGTCGTATGAAGGGTTTGAGATTACGGTTGGATGGGTGTTCATAGCCATCGTTGGCGAATATTCCCAGCTATCAAAAGTCGGCTCCATGCTGGCGTTCGCGGGCAACTGGGGTGGTCGAATGGGCGGCGGAGGCGAAAGGGAGAGCGGGCTGATGAATGACACACCGCCGTCCATTTCCGCGACTTGATTGTGGGCTTGTGGTTGGGTCCAATCTGGCGTTCCCAACTCCGGCATGGGATTGTTTCCCGGAAGTTCCGCCATGTAGGCACTCGGGTGCTGCGGCGTCTGTTGGGACGCGTTCCACGGTGTACGCTCCGATCCGTACTCCAAGGGAGAGGATGTAGTTTCCGGTGCGTACACCGGAGCACCAGCGGCACTGGTAGGCGTTCCGTTGCCCAAGGAGGAGGCTGCGCTGGAAATGGAGGAGTGAGGCGTGGGGAAGAAGCCGCTGCCCTGGTAAGACATCGTAGATGTGCTCAGGTTTGGGAAGGTCCTGGGG
The DNA here is from genome assembly GCA_039881045.1 of Chaetomium olivaceum. Classification (NCBI taxonomy): domain Eukaryota; kingdom Fungi; phylum Ascomycota; class Sordariomycetes; order Sordariales; family Chaetomiaceae; genus Chaetomium; species Chaetomium olivaceum. The sequence goes on along the minus strand of JAYWVB010000047.1, from coordinate 92,857 downwards.
GTTACCGGGGTATGACTATATCGTGCCATAGTCTGAGGATTTGATGCGAGGCCCAGATCAAGAGGCTGATAGAAGCTGGGAGGGTAACTTTGACCTCGGCTGGGTGTCATGTGCGGCTGGCCTGTACTGCTGGAATCGGCGAGCTCGTGCGAAGCGGGGTTATATTCGGGCCCCTGGGAATACGAAAAGGAAGACGCTTGAACACCAGCCGGTGCCTGCCCCGACACCCCATTGAAACGGCCGCCGGACATGGACGACCCGTTCAGCTCGAAAATGGAGATGGGGTTTTCCAGTTCAACGGGAATGAAGGTGGAATTTGCGAGTTCAGTCGGCCCCTGGTTGGGCGGGGATGCTGAATATTCCGTTCGCATAGACGGGTGAGTCTTGCAAAGCGATTCGCGAGGCGGCGGTTTAGGCTCCGACTGGGACGGCCTCTGGAATCTGGTCCGTCGTGACCTGAGGGATGCTGCTTGTTCCCTGAGACTGCCGAAGAAGGACTTGGTCAGCCTGCTCCAGGTGCTTTGTCCACAGCGGCATTGGCACCGCTCGAGGTTGGCCATCAGAGCCTCGAGGCGGGCATAGCGCTTTTCGCACAAACGCATGTTGTGGACGCACTCTCCAAGATCACGAGGCCTAGCGTCCTCTTAGATCCAAGTGTGCTTGGTGAACAGCGGGAAGACTTACTGAGGAATGTGGTGCGGGTATGTAGATGGAAGGGGCGAGTTGGGAAGCACGTACGGACGGTACGGTGGTGGCGGAGCAGGTGGGAAATCATTGCAATCGAACGGGAGAGGAGAAGCATGGGAATGATATAAAGCGTCCATGTCGAGAGTCATTGTCGGTGGTTGTCAGCACGGTGTTCATCAAATATCGTCTGATAGTTTGAGGTTGGAAGAATGTGGCGAAGTCCAGGCTGTAAGGCCCTTCCTTATACTCCATGTCGGGCATCGAAATGGTCCCTCATCGGAAACGTTATGTCGCAGCGACGACAGGACAAGATCACGTCCTGGACAAACGACCGGACTGCTAGGTCGAGGACCTTCCGGGAGCACACGGGCTTGGTGGCCCCGCAACAAAATCCATTTCCCAAAATCGGACACAAGTTCGAATTTAGGTTCCTCGTGCGTGGACTGTGATTGATCAAGATTGGGCCCCGGGGAAGACATCGTGCTGGTCCCGCCATGAACTGAGCGTGAGAGGGGCATCGATCACCACACGCCATTGGCTATGGTTTGAAGGCGGAAAGGGAGCGGTAGCCCCCTGTATGCCCAAGGTCCGACGATGCGGTTGCCTTCTGACGGCTTCTAGGTGGATGTCATGGTGACTTAGGGTTGACCGAGGACTATGCTGGCGGTTGGCCACGATTGGTGCCAGGACATATCGGATTGGCAATGTTGGATGCCGGCGGAAGGGGAGTGCTGACCGACTAGTAGGTCAGTAGGTCATCGTCGCTATGGACTATGTGATGAGGATGCGGGGACGCGGATGATACGGGGAGGCCGCCGAATGCCATTGGAGCTCTCTGGGACAGGTCGGAACGCGTCAGTGGCGGTGGGACCAAAGCCAATGTGGCATCTGGTAGGTGCTCCGTAATATCTTATGGATGGAGTCGGGACGGGCGTACAGAACCCGGCGACCTTGACCAGCGGCGAAATGCCGCGGAGGTTAGCCCGCGAGTTGGTTGCTGAAAACAGAAATGCGGCGATTGCCCGGTATTGGCGCCATCCTGATCCGTGAGTCTCGTAATCCAACTGCTGATGCGGGATTCAGGGGTGGCGACTCGGAGGGTTCTGTGGCCGGCGGCGAAAGCAAAGCGGGAAGCTCTGGGGGGAGAAAGGTCCCGAAAGTTCAGAACAAGAGAGTTGAAGACCGAACATATTTTACTTATACAAATGAACACATTTGCACTGCCACGCTTTGCTCTCAGCTCCATGTCCCATGCTATCACTTAACAGGCTATTCTTTCCCGGGCAAATTGTTGACTTGGAATAGGTAGCCACTTCTGGTCAACGATCTGGTCTCATTGAAGAATATGAGCTCAGCTCGAGGGAGAAGTTGAAGCAATAGTCCAATCAGGTCGCCGAGTGTAGAGCCTCGCTGCAATGCGCCACGGTCGTGACACCGAGTTTGGAAGGAGGGCGTTACATCACAGCGGCTATTGAGGCACTTTGCGACGAGGCTGGCGCGCCATGGGCGGGAGCTGAATCAGGGCTCTACACTCGCGTGCTGATGGCTGACTCCTGACTTGCGGGCTCCTAACCAAGGTACTGTGTAGGTAGGCAAGGTAGTCAGTTTGGCAATGGGGGCGGGTTGTTGACCGTGTTGCAGTTACGACAAAAGCAAAATCGGAATTGTTGGGCGAATTGTCAACCTGGGAAAGATGCTCAATCGCGCCGGTTTTGCGTTTCCCCGACCTGGACCCCGGGCAGAACTCGAGAAGGAGGGGGGGTTGTCGAGGCCAGAACGGTCACCCCCGTCTTGCTTTTGCGGTCTCTTCAAGGCCCATGATTGGGTGGCGAGCAGGCCGACGTTCATGTAGGTCGAACGCCCGCTCTTGCCTCGTTCCAAACAGGGAAAGTCGGTCAAAATTAGCGCCTGTGCCCAGCTCATGCGGGACGACTGATTGAATGAGTGGGTCAAGAAGGTGAAGCCGCGCGGACCAGCAGGCGCGCAGGACAAATTGTCAACCATCAAGTCACGGCTCCTCAATTCATCGCCGTCTCCTATGTTCACTTATGCCGGCGGGAGTGTACGATTGGAAATTGACTAACATGACGGGAGGTGCAACTGATTGAGTGTCCATAGTGGCAGATTGCCATTTCCTACTTACGTAGCTACATGTAGCTACATACCGAGGTGCGCATCTGTCGCTGTTGAATAAATGCTACATGTATGTACATACCTTGCCAAGTGCGGGGTGGTGAGCAGCGAGGGAATGCCCGGAAAGCTGGAGGCCATCAATATATTGCAATTGGCGAAGCAGTCTGTAACTTTTCCTCCAAGTTTCCACTACTTTGGTGCTTCCAATCTCGGTATATGCAATACATAGGTAGGTATGTACATACATGACCCGATCTCGAGAAGCGGGTCGCCGGCAGCAACATTGACTCTTGAGGTCCAGTAAGCACATTGCGCTTCGCCAAGCACCAACGCGCTCGAAGGATACCACTGGGAATGTCAACACTGGCCCGACAACAGAGTTCCGGGCCCTCCTTTTTCTCCAGAAAAGTAGAAAACGATACGTTGACCTGAAAGTTTCGCCATTTAGTTTGGCTGCTTCATCCCAACAAATATCCTGTTGGTCGGGTATTGGACAAGAACCGGGCCCGTTGCCAGTCATCTGCTTGATGACCGAGAATCAAGGGCTGAAAGGGGCCGGAAAGGGTCGAAAGCGGAATGGCACGGAACTCCTTGTCTCACAATGAGATGGTGTTCGAGTTTAAGATGGCGACGCCGAGTCGACCGTTCGTCCCGTCTTCCGGAATGGTTGAGCCCGGAGGCCTCGGCCAATGCTGACCCGGACTGTGGCCGGAGAGCACCGCCTCACTGAAGCTGCGCCGCATGTTCCACAGGGAAACATGCCACTAAACCTCTCCAGGCTAGCCAGGCAGAGCGACCTCGCCAACCTGCACGGCGCAAAGAATGCGCAGCACCCCAACTTCCAGTCTGCACCCCGTTTCCGTCGGCCGCTGCCGCTGCAGGAGCAAGCCCTGAGCGTGGTCGAGGCCTCGCATCCAGGGCTGTCGCTCCAATGAGAGACCATCTTTCTCGTGCTCCTGCGGGTCATGTTCCCAATCAACACGATTGCGCACTCATTGCCCAGGCAGCAAACCGGACCCCGAGCTGCCTTGTAGATCGGCAGATAGTCCACCCGCTTTGCCGGAGCCCTTTCTGGCCAACAAGAGGGTGTTCCTTTGATGCATGTCACCCTTCCTGCTCCGAAATGTGACCCTCTCCAGCCTTGTGGACCGCGAGAGGGCGCCCTGGCCTGTCCTGCTCTGCCTGTGCCCCTCCCTGTGTTCCAATGCCCCCCGAGCCCCCCTCCGCATCCCACTTGCGAGTTATAACGGCCCCAACGCACCCCTCGCTTGTCTGTCATCTTATTTGCTTTCTCACACGACTGTCAATCGTAACTGCTCTTCGCCCAATGCCCTTGGCCCCTCGTCATTGAACCTATCTGCATCATGATCCCCACGGATCGGGGAAGACGGCCCCTGCGGGGTAATGATAGTGTGGATGTCGACGACTGGACCGTCTACAGCGATGCCGAGAGTATCTCCAGCTGCTCTACCTTGTCCTACGATTACTTCCAGCCGCCAGAGGGAGGAGACCAGCCGCCCTTATTGTGAGTGTTCCCTCTAGTCTGCCTATGCATTGATGACATCAGCTTGCTGACGCCGGCTGCGCTTGTAGTCGCCTGAAGAGGGGAGAGCAGGGTAAGCCCGTCTACGAAGCATGGAACGTTTATTACTATCCGGGCAAGCGGGAGGCACAATATGGCCGCAAAGTACTCGGGATTACGTCTCAGGACTTCGAGGAGGTGGCTGGCCGCACCGAGCTGAGGCGCCAACCATCTGTGCAATCAGAATTGGCAGATATGCACCTGAACGCCATTGAGAGTTTCAGGGCGGAACACAAGCGGTTCTGGGCCACGCGACCGTTCCGTGGGAAGGGCAAGACTTACGAACAGTACCTCGACGAGAAATGTCGTGGTATGCCAGCGGACGCCAGGAAGACTGTGACGGACCTCCTTTTTGATAAGGGCAAGGCGACATCAAACCGTTATCGGACGCGAACCTGGACGGTCGTTGCGCTGCGGGAGCAGTTGCAGGACCGATTCGCCGAAACCGACTTCACGGAAGTGAAGCGGCACAAGGTCCGGTTTTGGAAGAACCCCAAACCCCAAGAGCACTTGCTGTATACCGTGCTCATCCGAGGCGCTGAGACCAAGGTTATTCCCGATGGTCAGGATTGCCTCGCCACCTTCTCTCCGACCTCCAACCCCTGGCTGCGCTGCGACACTGAAGATAGACGCCGGAGAGCACGCGAGGAACGTGAGCGACGAGATGCCCTTCGCCAAAAGAGGCGCACTTTGTCGCCGTCATTCCGAGCTCCGTCCCCGTCATATCGGGCCCGGTCGCCATCGTATCGCGAGCGATCGCTGTCACGTCGAGCCCGAACACGGTCCGTTTCACCGCCCTCGTACCGCAGCTGGCAGAACCGCTACGATTCGCCGCAACCCTCGGTCCGCTACTCTCGCAGCGACAGCCCTCCCCCGTACCGGTCCTCCAGCCCGCGCGCGTCCCCGCTCCCCAGCCGCTCCCCCAGCGTCCGCATCCGCGTTGTCCCGCGCTACACCCCGACCAACTTCGACGACACGCCCTTCCCCCCTACCCGCCCGAGTCGTACACCCCACCACACCGGGCGTATCAGCGTACCACCGCCCGGGCATGTTCGGACCGTCGTTGCCGCCCTTCCCCGCCCCGTACCCGACGGGCCCGGCCACCGGCAGCCCCTTCCAGCCGCGGCCGCCCATGCCCGTGTACCCGATGCTGACCAGCGGGCTCCCGACGTCTCGGACCACCGACCCGCCCACGCCGGCCAACTGCCTCAACTGCCGCGCGACGGGCACGCCGCCCTGCGTCCACCACCCGCGCTACCTGCCCTGCCGCAAGCCCGTTGTCTGGTACGCCGGCGTGCCCTACCACCCGCCCTGCGTCTTCTGCGCGTCGACGCGCCCCGCGCCGCCCACCGCTTCGGCGTACTTTGGCCCCCACCCCTACCACCCCAACAGCAACAGCCTCACCAACAACAACAACAACAGCAATAACAACATCGTGTACGGCAGCCAGGGCTCGTTCAGCGGCAGCCGTCCCAACAGCAGCGACCACGCGGGCTTCAACTTGGGCATGCCCTCCCCGCACGCTCACTCCGCTCCCTTTCGCTTCGCCCACCCCAACCACCACCACCACGCATGGCCATGCCGCCCATGCCAATGCCCATGTCCATGCCCATGCCGCCGCCGATGCCATTGTCGGGCTCGCGGCCCGTGAGCTGGTTCCCCGACTCGCCGGGCCCGATGCCGGCGGCGCCGAACCCCTTCTCGCCCCTGTCGACGCCGCCGCTGACCAGCGCCGGCGGGTCGAGCGTGGGCGCGTCGAGCCCCGTGCTGTCGTCGCGCGCCAGGACGCCGGTGCAGGACGGCGAGGTCGGCGTGCAGGTTGCGAGTGTGAGCGTGAGTGTGAGTGTGCCTGCGGAGGGTGAGAGGGTGGAGGGGGAGGAGGGGGGTGAGGAGGGTGGTGTTGGTGGTGGTGGTGGTGGTGGTGGTGGTGGTGGTGGTGGTGGTGGGTTGGAGTAGATTGGAGGAGGTTGGTTGGTTGGATTTTTTTCTGGTCGTTTGTTCGCGGGCGTTTGCACGCAGGCGGTTGTTGGCTGGCTTTTCTTGCTGCTTGTCGTGATGGGGGGTTCAAGGGGGGTATTGGTTTGGTGATGTGACACGATTATTATGACGTTTTGTTTTCTGCTTCATGCTGTATTTTCGGGGTGTATTTCGGTTAGTAGGCCGTTTTATCAACATGATACTTTTCCTGCAAACACGGAAGTTGAAGATGTGGTTGACGTAGCTGAGATGAGAAGAGCTGCAAATGTGGGTGCTTGCCATGCAGGTGCCAAGCAGACCGACCCACTCCTCTCTCCAAATAGCCCCACTTTACCATCCGATCTGTGGAGCCGACCCTTCCATCCTCAATTGGCGAAAAATTTCCATGCAAACAGTCCCAAGCAGACTTCGATTCAACCACGCACGCAGCACCACCATCACCACCACCACCACCACCACACCAACACCGACACCACCCCGTCGACGAGCACAACCCCTCCAACCGCAAGCATGCATCTGATGTACCTCCCCGAGAGCAACGGCACCGTCCGGCGCTACACCCTAAAGAAGGTCATGGACGGGCAGGTGACCAAGTCGGCGCACCCGGCGCGCTTCTCCCCCGACGACAAGTGGTCGCGGCACCGCATTGCGGTCCGCAAGAGGTTCGCCGTCCTGCTGGCGCAGAAGAGTGAGTCCTTTACTTACTACCCCTCACGCTTGTTATGGCGCGGCCGAGACTAATACCTGGGGCAGAATAGATGCGTGGTGATACCTCTCGAGGTTGGACGACGGGCTGGCTGGGAGGGCCGCTTCTAAAACGACCACAGTGACGATGCGATCCACCTATGTTGGTCGTTAGTCGGAACACCGATCGAATCCGACGAGATGAACTTTGCGGAGGGCGTCGGCCACTTCGGCATGTATTTGCGCCCTTGGGCATGGCGAATCATGGAAATCGCCGGCTGGTGAAAACTCTGGAGCCGATGGCGGTGGTATGAGGAGGCTGCACGTACATCCGACTCAGATATGGGTGCGAAAATGGGTTGGCGTTGACTGGATCAGGGGATTTACACTTCATGGCGTTATTTGGTCTTGACATGCTTGTTTCGTCAAGCAAGAATACAATAATTGCATTGACACATAATTGTGCGCCGATTCTCGACATTTCTGGGGTATCTTGGGCTTCTATCCGTACCCTGCCATCACTTCCTCTTCTTGGCGTTAACATTACGCCCTGCGCCGACCTTGATCCTACCGCCTCCTGAGGTTCGAGAACCGCCTAGGATGCTAGGTAGGTAGTCCTGGTCCATGATATCCCGGGTCTTCAGCCGGCGCTCCTCGTCCAACTTTTTAGTGTACTCCTTCTGGTCTTCGGCGAAGATCAACTCCTTGCCCCACCCGTTCTTGCCGCCTCCTTTGGCATTGCTTTTTCCGCTCGCTGAACCATGGGTCGGCTTAGGAATGCTAAACACGTTGCCCCGGTTGTTGTACTGAAAGTTTTTCTTGAGGTGCAGCGTGAAGTTGCCGCCGGAATCCGTGCTACATGAGACCCGCGTCAAAGTAGGCTGTCCGCATGACGGGCAGAACTGCTTGGACATGTCCCGGCATATTTTGAAGCAACCGTGGCATCGCAGGACCCAAGTCTTGAGGTACGTGATGCGGGACAGACCCGTATCCAACAGGCTAAGGCTGTCAGCAGGTTCTTGCTCATCTGGGAAGGTGTGTACTTACTTCAAGTTTATCCTCAGAGCGACGTTCCGCATGGCCATATCTCCGGTGATCAAGGCTGCTTGGAGCACACGTTGTGCGGTTTGTGGGGCCGTGTGTGCGTTTTCCCTAGCCTGGTACTTTTTGATGTTGCTTGGTGCTGTGATTATCGGGTCAGCTATTGTACTTGCAGGTGTTGACTGGGAGCAAACCTACTTATCCATTCACCATCGCCGTCGTCTTCTGACGACTCCTCAGCGACTTCAGCGGTGCCGTCTTCGGTCCCAGGTAAATTCAACTCAAGCTCCTGTAGTTGCTCGATAACCGCCTCGGTTGTTGGTTCGTCGGAGGGAGCAGGGTCTTCTACAACATCATCCGTAGCATCATCCTGGCCCTTGGTCGCCTCTGGTACTTCAGCTGATGGTTCAGCATTTGTCGAGGTTCCTTTTTCAGTTGATCCGGCGTCAACAGCCCCATCCTCGGCTTTCCCCGGAGGCTTCCCATTCACGCTTTTCTGGTTCGGCTCCCGCCTCAACCGCCACTAAAACCGCTTTGTTAAATACACATAGTCGAACAACCGGTCTAGAATAACGTACATCGCCACCATTTCGCTCAACCTCTAAGTCGTACGTCAGGGCAAGAAGATGAATATCGGGTTTCGACAGCACCTGGAGGTCGCCAGTCTTCCGCGCAAAGTTGGTGACGAATTGGACGGACTCGGGTCGGGGGTTCCGGAGTTTGAGAAAAGGGGATAGCGTGGTCTCGAATCGAGATCTTGTCGCCGCGTCGCGGACTAATCTTCAGTTAACAAAGAGGGGCACGGGTCGAGTAAGAGCGTGGTCGGCGCACTCTCTGTCACCACAGCGGGGATGGTATAAAGTTCGTCGGCTTGAGCGAGAAGAGTCGAGACGGTTGGGTCGTTGTTGATGATAGCGTTGGCATCTATGACGAGTGAATGGATAGGTTTCGAAGGTGTGGTAGCCGGTGTCGCTGTGGATGGCGAGGATGCTGTGGGAGCAATGGTTGCTGTTTCGGTTGTGGTGGGGGCGGGGTTCAGAACATTGTTCTGTGGTGCTTGCGCAACGGGCTCGCTTGTTTCCTCCATAATTGGAAGCGCTGAGACGACCAATACAAAAACGGCTTTAAGATGCAGTGCGATACCCGAGAAGATGTCGGTTTCCGGTTTCCAACTCAGTCTTCAAGTTTTGTCGTCAATGCCCAGGATCAAGGAGCAATGGCCCCTCGATTTTCCAAAATTCAGGTGGGGGCTGCTGGCAGAATTATGCGAAAACCTGGGCGGTGAGGACGGTCGTGCAGTGACCCACGGTGATTCATTTCATCAGACAGGGACATGTAACTATGTATGTATGTACTGTAAATACATACCGTAGTTGAACCAACCTCGTACTTCGAGGTAGTACCCACCCAATCTATGCAGGTTGTCACCCTTTTCAACAAACACATAATGATCTCGGGTAACAGTGGGCACACAATATGATGGAACTTGTGACAGATGATGCAATTGGCGAGTCCCCGCCCAGGGCACCCGATCTATTGAAACCACGCCGAATGGAGAAACGGAGCCGAGAGCTAGGGGCTTGCGGCTGAGGGAGCCCGGCATAAAGACAGAGAGGTCTATTGCCCCAGGCTTCCGTTCTTCCTCGCTCATGTCGTGGGAAATTGGCATTCTTCCTCCTTTCCTGCCGCTAATTCAGGCCCTCGTCCTTTCACCATGGCTCCTGCATACCAATACGAACCGCTTACGCACGACGACGGTATCAGACTGCTGCATCTGAAACCAGGGTCTGGCGACAAGATTCATTTTACCCTGGATCCGGTTAGGTTGAGGGACAAGCCTTCGTATGAGGCGATATCGTACTGCTGGGGTGATCCCAATGACACTCTCACAGTGTATTGCGATGGTAAGCAGTTGCACGTAACTAAAAGCCTCTACACGGGTCTCAGACGACTGCGGAGAGATGATTCAATCCGAGTTCTCTGGGCGGATGCGGTGTGCATCAACCAGCAGGACACCTCGGAAAAGAACGTACAGGTTGGTCTCATGAGTCGCATCTACTCGCAACCAAGCAGTATCCTCATTTGGCTGGGTGACGATACTTCCGGGCTCGAGGGCCTCCACCAGTGCATCCAAGGAGCACTCGAGGTCCTGTTGGAAGTTGTGGCACTTGAAACACGGAAAACCTGGTTGCCGATGCGCTAATGTTAGATGGTTTCCAGGGGTTGAACAAGAGGCTATAAAAGGAGGTCAGGGCGGTGCCCGCCACGGAGGACGAAGACAGAAAAAAAACCTTCAATTGATGATTTCTGGGATGCTCCGAGGATCCCAACCCACTGTTGTAAGCTCCATCATCTGTGTGATAACCGTGGAATCGTGGCTGTTGGTTTCCAACAGTTATGAGCCCGGCTCGCAACAAAGCTTCCTACAATCAATCCGAAGCAACAGCCACGAACAACAGTTCAAGAACTTGACGACCACCGCAACCGCGACCATGACCTCGACCGAAAACATCGTCAAGCTTACCGGCCCGGAGAGCTGGAAGGAGTGGAACCTGCGCTTTATCAACATGGCGAAGGGTAACCAGCTCTGGGAGCTCATCAATCCTGCAAGCACCTCCAGAGGCGACTTCATGGAGCGACCGACCGAACCGAGATTCACCGACTACCCGAAGCTCCTGGACACGCCAGCTTCTAGCACGCGCAACTCAAGCGCAACACCCGCAGGCGGCACAGAGCTCACCGATACGCAAGGAGCGCCTCGCAACCTTTCAGAAATGACTACGGTGGGGAAGGAACAATACCGCCAAGATGTGACCAACTTCCAGTTTAACTGGCGACGATACGAGACCCAAGGACAAAGAATCAGCAACGTGAGCAGCTGGGTTCAGAAAACGGTCGCCACCCACATCTACAACGCGACCTGCAAACCCGACAAGAAGCTTCATGAGTGGTACGATGCCCTCAAGGAGCGTGCGGGAACCGACGATCTCGAAGACCTTCGCCGAGCGCTCGAGCGCTATAACACCGCCATCAAGGTCGTCACCCGCAAGCCAAAGGACACACGGGGCTGGCTCTCTAGCTGGGAAACAGCCATCGGCGAAGCCCAAGAGGCTAAAGTGCCGGGCACCGACAACTCCCAGATGTGGTGGTTGCAGTTCGAGGCAGCCATCAGAGGTGCAGGATACGAATCCTGGTGCGAAGCATACGCCATCAGCAACCAGGCGCTCATCGACAACAATAAGCTTACCGTCCACAAGCTGGTGAAGGACTTTCGCGAGCGCCTCCGAAAAGACGGGGATTCCAAGCCGCGCACTATCACCAAGGGCGCGTTCGTCACTTTTGCAGATCAGACCTCCGATGAGGGAGAACACGACTTGGAGCCTCACCGCTCGCGGCGCAACCCAACACCACGCAGAAGTAGAGCCGCAGCCCGCCTCCTCGATCTAAGAAGCGTCGAAACAACGATGACTCAAAATCTGGCTGCCCTGCTTGTGACCACAAACACAACCTCGAGGAATGCTGGGCAGCTCGCCCAGAGATTCGACCCGAACATCGATTTCCGTCGCGGACTGCCGAAGCACGCGCCCAGGAGCGTATAAAGCACGACTCAGAACTTCGAAGACAAGTTGAGCGTCTCAGGAAACGCGTCAAGGTGGAGGAAAAGGATACTGCACGGCCTCTCAGGAGCGCACTCAAGGAAAGTAATTCTCAATCGCGCGTTGAAGAGGAACATTGACTAGCCGATGCGCCAGCTAAGGTCAGCGCCTGCCTCCTGGCCATTGCGACGGCGTTTGCAGGCAGCGAATACGCTCTCAAGAACTCAACGATTCTCGACTCGGGCGCCACTATTCACGTTTGCAACCAGATCAGCCGCTTCAACCACTTCCGCACTGTTTCCGAGGAGCACTACCTTTGGGCAGGAGAAGGAAAACTCCGCATCCAAGGGTACGGCAATGTCGACATTTGTTTGAAGACCCCACTCAACGGCAAGCAACTACTGCGTTTGACGAACGTAGCATACGTTCCAGAATTCACAACAAACGTCGCCTCTCTCAGAAGGCTTCGAGAGCAGGGCATTCAGTGGGACACACGCCCCCGTACGACACTTCTCAGGAACTCGGACGGCAGGATCTTCGGCATTGTAGAGGACCACTTTGACCAGTTCGTACTCGAGTACATCCCGGAACCACTCAGCCGTGCCGCGTTCTTTACACGCCGCAATCGATTCAATTCCTGGACCCAGAGACGCCCACAGAAGGCGGAAGCGTATCGCTGGCACCTACGACTTGGCCATCCCGGACCGGGAGCCCTCGAACATCTAGTGAACAGCACGCAAGGCGCCAGGATCAAGGGTATCACGACCACCGAGTGCGACTCGTGTGCAAAGGGCAAGATGCACCGCCAAGATCACCGTGCGCCGCGCGACCTCACAGAATTCCGCCCAGGAGAGAAACTCGCCCTCGATTTCCACGATTTCGAGCCGGATGAAGCCGGCTACAACTCGCTCCTGTTGGTCGTCGACAGGATCTCGGGTTACTTGTGGGATTTCTACATGAAGGACCGGAAAACCGACACTGTCATTACGGCACTCCACGAACTGCTTGGCATACTTGAACGCCAATACGAGATCAAGGTAAAGGTTGTGGAAAGTGACAACGAAATCATCTCAAAGTTGCCCGGGGTAAAACGCTACTTGGAAAGCAGGCACATCCGCACCGAACCATACCGGGAGACACACAAGCCCTTAATGGTGCTGCTGAGCGCTCGTGGAGGACCATCAAGGAACAACTCACCGCTATGCGTGACAGTTCGAAGCTCCCAAACGCCCTGTGGAGGGAGATTAGCAAGGCCGCAGTATACTTGCTTAACCGCACGCCGCGGAAGCGCCTTCGCTGGAAAACGCCGTTCGAGATCTTCCATTCGAACGGAGATGCGCGCCGAAAGCCCGACATAACAAATTTGCGGACGTACGGCTGCAAAGCATATGCGATGACCACCACGGCGATGCGGAAGGAGGAGCGCCTTAAGCGCTTCAACCCAAAAGCGTGGATCGGATACCTCGTCGGGTACACCTCGTCCAACACGTTCCGCATCTGGAATCCGGTCCTCAACAAGGTTGTGATCATGCGAGATGTGATCTTCAACGAAGAAGAAACGTTCAGCGGTGCGCTCGAAGAGCTTCGTGATGACATCCGAGAGCTTGATCTAGATGAGTTGTCCACCCTGTTACATGAATACGCCCTCCCAGAGGAAGCTGAAGAGCAGGTTAACCCAGCGCTCGCACCTCGGGGGGTGGAGGAAGCCCTCCTGGACTCGACAGAAGAGATCCAAGACACAATCATCGTTCGCACAGCCTCTGACCCGCAAACCGGCCAAGCTGTGGAACCGATTCCTCATGCAGGCACAGCCTATAATAGCCCGCAAACCGGCCAAGCTGTGACACAAGGAGCCTCTCGCCTGCAAACCGGCCAAGCTCCGGGAAGCTCTTGCGATGACGATCGCTATCTTCCCATTCCTGCAGAAGCTGTCGTAGCTTCAAAATCCACGATGGCTCCCACAGCCAGCCAAAACACCAGCGAGTCAGTGGGAAAGCTTCATACCGTGACGCAGGTTGAGCCTCTTCCTACGCCACCTCCTTCTCCACCAGCTGCTCTGTTGGCTGCAGTGTTGATTGGGTCCGCGCACCAAATGGACATGGGGCTCTGTCCAGGAGGAACGCTTGGGAATGCCAGAGAGGCGCTCTCGCAGGGTTCTGTTGCTGTTCAACACGGCGCGTTCCACGCAGACGCAGCTCATGGGTCTCCCGCCGCGCAAGCGAGGAGCATGTCTCCCGCGGACTGTTGGAAAGGCGCTTTCTATGCCGGCATGAGAGCGACGGTGGTTAAGACCGAAAAGGAAAAAGGCATCACGAAGGCAGCTGTTGAGCGCCGTTTAAAAACTGGAGAAAAGCTCCACCGCAAAGAATTGCCAGAGCCGCCCAAGAGGCATCAAGAGCTAGAAGAGCACGCACTCGGTGAGCTATTCAAACAAGCCGAACTTGACCACTTACAAGAGCACGCGAAGATGCACTCGTGGATCGAGATTCTGACGCGTGACCCGAGAGCGAAAGGGCACAAGATCCTCGGATGCCGATGGGTATACGTTTACAAGTTTGACAAGCATGGCAGATTCCTCAAGGCGAAGGCGCGTCTGGTCGTCAGAGGGGATCAACAACTCCGAGGTGCAGATCAGAACACGTACGCCGCGACACTAGCAGGAAGATCGTTCAGGGCCATCATGGCAATCGCCGCGCGTTTCGACCTCGAGCTTCTGCAATTCGACGCGGTCAACGCATTTGTCAACGCCGAACTCGACGAGGATGTCTTCATGCGCATGCCACCAGGGCACAGACGTGCAGGGTGGATACTAAAACTGAACAAGGCGCTCTACGGACTCCGCCGCTCGCCACTTCTCTGGCAACGAGAACTCACACAGGCGCTCAAAGCGCTGGGGTACGCCCCTGTGCCTCACGAGCCCTGCGCTTACAAGAGGAACGGCGTCATCATATTCTTTTACGTCGACGACATTGTCATCATGTTCAAAAACACCAAGCGAAAACAAGCCCTCGAGACCGTTGAGCAGCTGAAGGAACGCTACGAGCTCACTGGGGGAAACGACCTGCAATGGTTCTTGGGGATCGAGATCACCAGAGACCGCCCGAGCCGCTTGATCTGGCTCTCACAGTCTTCCTATATCGACAAAATTGCATCATTGGCACAGTCAAGACCATCCGCACACTCTCCGATGGCGAAAGAAGAACTCCTGCCATTCGACGGCATGGCTACCACACGCGAGATCACAGTTTATCTTCGAAAAATCGGCTCGCTACTCTACGCCGCCGTCATCACGCGCCCAGACATTGCATTTGCCACCTCACGACTCGCACGCTTCACCACGAACCCAGGGCTGGAACATCAGAAAGCCGCAGATCGAGTGCTTTGCTATTTGAGTCAAACCAGCACTTTTGCTCTCCAGTTGGGAGGCGCAGACGACTTGCGCATTGCCAGTGACGCGTCACACGCCGACAACACGCTAGACCGCAAGAGCAGTCAAGGATATGCAATCAAGTTCTTCGGCGGCCTCATCGCGTGGCGCGCCAACAAACAAGACACCGTTACGACATCCACCACAGAAGCTGAGCTCCTCTCCCTCTCGCAAGCAGCCAAAGAAGGTCTGTACGTGAGCCGCATGCTCAAGGAACTAGGCATCGAGTTCGATACACCATGCATCACCATTGAATGTGACAATAAACAAACGATCCGACTTGTGACCGAGGAGCTTGCGAAGCTGAAGACGAGCCTTCGGCACGTGGATATCCACAACCACTGGCTGCGCCAGGAACATTCGCGTGGGAAGATTGACGTGGTGTACACGGAGAGCGCCAAGATGATGGCCGACGGACTCACAAAGGCACTGGTACAGGGAACATTTGAGAGTTTCAGGGAGCAGATGGGACTCGTCGACATCCGAGAGAGGCTTGCAGAACGCAGAAGGGAGGACAGTGCCACGTGAAGCACTTCAGAAGGATGGAACAGTCAGCCTCACCCTCGCGGGTTCATCTGGGGGGGTGTGTTGGAAGTTGTGGCACTTGAAACACGGAAAACCTGGTTGCCGATGCGCTAATGTTAGATGGTTTCCAGGGGTTGAACAAGAGGCTATAAAAGGAGGTCAGGGCGGTGCCCGCCACGGAGGACGAAGACAGAAAAAAACCTTCAATTGATGATTTCTGGGATGCTCCGAGGATCCCAACCCACTGTTGTAAGCTCCATCATCTGTGTGATAACCGTGGAATCGTGGCTGTTGGTTTCCAACAGGTCCTACCACCGGATCATTTCGAGTTTGAGAAGCTGTACACAATCTCCACCAGGATATTCCGGGAAGCTAGTGTAAGTCTTGTCGTTAGCTGTTGATCAAGGTTAAGGACGCCGGCTGATACCGGTCACCGGGACCAGCAACTACGAGCAGCTGGAAAGCCAAACTTCAACGACCACGACTGGCGCCCCATCATAAACCTTTTTCATCGGCCGTGGTTCGATAGACGATGGATTATCCAGGAGGTTACGCTTGCGGACGACAACATACCCAGGCTGGCCATATGCGGAGACATCGAGTTTTCGTGGAACCATGTAGCCAGCGTGGCGTACAAGCTAGCAGCCTATGGGATCACTCCGCTCCTCGCCGGACTGTCCACCAGTAAGCTACCTAACCGAACCAACTCTATCAACGTCAGATCAATATGCTAACTTGCACTTCTCAGTCAATTCTTACGCCCCTTACATGGCGTCGTTTATGGCCGAAGGAGGCAGACCCATGCTAATGCTCGTGGCCCTTTCCATGACCTACCTCCTCAAGAGGTACCGAAATGAGGGGAACCTCGTCGACTGTGTGATCGCCACCGCCTTGTTCAAATGCGGGTTCTCACACGACCACCTTTACTCGCTGCTGAGCTTGCCGGAGAAGCCAAGCGGCGTGGTGGCGGATTACCGCCTCTCGATCGAGGACGTGTGCATGCAGTTTGCCGAGACGACCCTCATCTCCGACCAGAACTCGAGATTGCTAAGCCTAGCGCCGCACACGGACGTCCGCAGCGGCGGCCGTAATTTCCAGCGCCTCGGTCTGCCTTCCTGGGTCCCCGATTTGACCTGCCAGGGACCCGTGAACCCGCTCGTATCCTACACCATCCGGACGCAGCTCTTTCATGCCGGCGGCAAGGAGCCGCCCAACATCACCATGTCCTCCGACCGCAAGCGGCTACATCTAAAAGGCCGGATCGTTGACAGGATTGCGACTGTGGCTAGGGCCCAGGTGGACGTACCCTGGCCCACCGAGGAGGAAGTCAAACCCAGGACTGGCTTCCACGCCTATGTCAAGAAGCGCATGGTAAACTGGCTACAGGAATGCTACGACGTTGCCGGAGAGGAATATTCCAGAGAGAAGGACAAGCATGGGAGAATTGATTCTGCTGAACAGAGCAATAACCAGGCAGCGTCGAGGCGGTCCTTCCTGGAAACTCTTCTCTGCGGCATGATCATGTTGCGCGACCCCGTACCCGAGGAAGCACTGCAAGCCACTCAGGTTTACGTCGACTATCTCTTCGATTATTTTGGCGATGAATATGTGCTGCCAGCAGAGGTTAAAGAAACCATGTTGACGTACGGAGCCATGATTGAGCAGTCGCTCTTGGCCATGGCTGAGGCTCGGTGCTTCTGCCGGACGGAACAAGGCCGGCTGGGTCAGGTTCGCGCGGATGCAGTAGCGGGCGATCTATTCGTGTGCATTGTCGGCGCCGAGGTACCCTATCTTCTACGGCCGAGTGCCGAGACAGAGGGGGTTTACACGCTCATCGGTGATAGCTTTCTTCAGGGCGTGATGCAGGGTGAGGCATTTGCGGATGAGCGGTACGAGACCATCGATATTACGATTATATAGGTACTTTAGAGTAGAGGTGAATGAAGCTCGTATGGTTGATTCCAGTCCGGTTCATCATGCTCAGCTCGTGAGACAAATCCAAGACCTTCTTATAGACGCAGTCGAACTTGAGGTAGAAACCAGTACTTATGGAGATTTCATTTGCATTTGATGTTCAAAATGTTATAAACCAAAAAAAAGAGCGAAGCAAAATCGATGGGTAGATAGCTGAACGCTCCAAAATGGGGAGACGCGGCTAAGTCGAAGGTTTCCGGAACGGGATGGCTGCCTGAAATACGGCCCCTGCTTGCTGGCAATAATTAATATCTAGTCCTCTTCCTCGACTTCCGCCTCTCCTCTTCTCCCGACTTTTATATCTCGGAACATTTGAGAACCAAAGCCATAATTCGTCTGCGACGCTAAACTTAAACGCCCAATCCCCGCCTCCACAACGACAATGGACGCCACCCTCACCACCAAGCAAAAGAAGCGCCTCCACGAGGTCGCCGATTTCATGCTCCAGATCTTCCACACGCTTGCACGCATGCGCTACCTCGAGCCGGAATGGATCGAGCCCGGCCCGCACGACATCAGCGCGCTCATGCCGCTCTACGAGTCCCTGAACATTGACCCGGCCATCATCTACCTCTACAGCATCCTCCCCTACCTCAAGCAGGCGGCGCACGACCACGGCGTCGACTTCTTCCGCGGCGGCGAGTTTGTCGACTTCCGCGACAAGAGCGACGTCGAAGAGGGCCGTAATCCGATGTACGGCAGTGACCCCAAGTCGATGATGCGGCCCTGGATGACGCCGCTGTCGGCTGTCGGGAATCACTGCACCGTGCTGGTGTACGATGCAAAGCGGCATGTCGTTGGTATTTATAACCAGATGGATGTGGGTAGTTCTGATCCGAACTTGTATGAGGGGGTCGTTTTTTCGACCGAGAATGAGGCGGGGGAGCGGATTTACGTGAAGAAGCGGGAGGATGGGACGGAGGAGCGCTGCGATGTGTCGGAGTGGGAGAAGCAGGTGAACGGGACTGGTGATGATAGCGAGGATGAGGAGGAGGACGAGGAGGACGGCGATGGGGATCAGGACGAGGGGGATGGCGGTGAAGACGAGAACGACGATGAGGAGGCCGGGGAAGATGAAGACGAGGAAGGAGAGGATATTAATCACTGGGATGAGATGGACGCTAGGCCGGCTGGCAACGTTTTTCGAGATATCATTCGCTGGTATCATCAGCTGTTCGAGATTCCAGGGGGTGGCGAAAAGACTTTGGCCGAGTGGGACAGAGAGCTCGTGGAGCCGATATATCGCAAGCACGGCTGGCCTAACGAGGACTTTGACGGGGACGCCTTCCTGGTGGATAAGGCGCGCGCCGAGGCTGTTAAATTAGCCAAGGAGGATGTAGCGGAACTCTTACAACAACAAGAGACGCTCAGCGCCCAGTTGGAGTGGAACAGAAAGCATGAGGAGGTGGCGATGCCGGAGAGACTAGAGAAGCTTTCCGCTGCAACGACTGTTGACGAGGAGTGGGTTATCCGGTGGGAAATCTGGCAGGCGGAACGGATGCTAGGAGACCTGCGAACCAGGCTGGAAAGAGAAAAACGCTCAATAGTTGTAGGTACAGGCTTTTTGGCTGCCGAGAATCTGCCATTGTGGGAACTTAAGCACGTGGAGATGAAGTTTTTCCAGACCAAACACAACCTGGAACAGCTGAAGAAGGCCGGCGTTAATCCTCGAACGGACGACGAAATCCGCTCCCTCGAGAAAACAATGGGAATCTACGAGAAGGCATACACCGCTAGTTTGGCCGATGCAGAGCGTCTCTGTCCCGACAAGGCCCCCTTTCAGCTAGATCCTGGTGAAAAAACCAGCGGATTGAATTTGAGAAGGGTGTGTGAAATGACGACGATAATGGCGGATTCGGAGCGGCATATTGGAGAAGTTCGACTCTGGATGGCCCAGCTCCCAGATGGCGCTGTCGAAGCGAGAAGGTTGGCCGAAGACCGCATCGAGACGCTGAAGGAGTCCATCGAGTCATATTTAAAACGGCGCCAGAGCTGTCTGGATGAGCTGGAGAAGCATTCAAGAGAGAGTTCGGATGGATCCAGGGGGTGAGACATGGATCGGCTACGCGATGCCTTGGCGGTCGCCGGCTACACCGATGAGCCCCGCTGCATGAAGAGGAGATCCACGAAGCTCTCGTATTGCGCTGAACCAGCCACGGTGGGGAACCGGCGAGACTCCGAAATGGGCGGTCACTCCGCTGCCCCTCGAAGGTTACCGGATATCTTCGTATATAAAGGGAATACCGAATACGTTAGCCATTCTATTTGAGTTTATAACCGTTCTCTTGATTATCGAGTTTGCTCGACCCTCGCCACTCTTTTTCTTCTTCCCTGGTCCCTGGCACAGTCTTACTCGCTCGCGAGTAGGTTCTTAACTACCGGCTTTATCATCCCTGGTTGTTAGTTGGCCCTAGCTATCTTGACCAAACCATGGCATCGACTCTTCTGGCCTCGGCACTCGCCCTTCAGGCCGTCGCTGGCGCCTACGCTGCGCCCAGTACGAGGTTGGACACGAGGGCAGTTCGTCCTGACGAGCCTCCGGTTTTCGATGCGAAGCCTTTCCCCACCAATGGCACCGAGGAACCCTATATCCCTCCGCACGTGGACTCGCCACACTTCCGCCTCTTTTTGGGCCCGGCAAGCGAGATAGGCGCTGCGGAAGGCCTTCAGCCGCTCGAGGCCGCCTACGACTGCTTCGTCGGCGGGCTTGGTTGGAACTCGACGGGTCTTTCGATACGGAACCCCAGCGAGCCGTACTGGAAAACCGAAATCTTCATGCAGAAGGAGATGAGCGGAGGCTTCAGCGGCTTAGCCCACTACAACGTGGACTCGGGGTCATGGGTGCAACTGCTGGATGGCGTGCTCACGGACCCAGGGTTGACAGTGCACGAGCTGGGACACGTGCTGCACTTCCATCAGGACAACAGCTTTTGGGGCGGCATGGTGAACGCACAAGCATGGGCCGAGGCCGTCGCCAACTGGGTCGCCGACACCTACCAAACCTCAGACCTATGCGCGGCATCCCGGGCCAAGCACAACCAACCCGTCGGCCAGAGTGTCTTCAACATCTACCGCACCGTTGGCGAGTCGCACCTCACCATCGTCGACGCCACGAACAGGCAGGTGGGCAACCACTACGACGCCTGGCCCTTTTTCCACTACCTCGTCCTTAACCCTGACAACTGGCACGGGCTCGGCCGGAACGCGATGCTCACCCTAATCCGCAGCACACCCGCTGGCTCCCCCGACGAAACACCACTCCACGCCCTGGAGCGTGTCCTGGATGGTACGGCTACGGTGCGCGAAGTTGTGGCCCGCTACTGGGCGCGCATGGCGTTTGTCGATATCGCGCACGAGCAGGCGTTGCGTGCGTTTGAGGAGAACAAGCAATTCCTGCATAAGTATAACTTTGAAAAGGTAGCTGAGGGCCGTTACAGCGTCAAGGCGGACCGGGCGCCGCGGTACATGGGCGCTAGCATGGCGGTTTTGTTGCCGGTGTCGGATGACGGGGCGGGTACGGTGGCGGTTAACGTCACGCCGGCTGAGGCAGGCGCGTCCTTTGTTGCCACGCTGGCGGTCCGGGATACGGCGTCTAGGAGTGTTCGGTACGTTGGGGCTTGACGGCGGCGTGGGTTCGGTTGACCTCGTAGTTGGGGAGGAGGTTACGCTGGTGGTGGTCAACGCACCTGAGGCGCTGCTCAAATACGACGGAAATAATCTGGCGGATAGTGAGGCGAATAAGGGACTCGACTACTCCTTCACCGTGACTGGTGCTACGGTTTCCATGTATTAGGTTGTGTTTTGGCCTTTGGCCTCAGTTGTTAGTGGCTAATTGCACGTCTCTGTTATGTTCAAGCCAATCTCATTCGTGATTTGGTGGCGCCAACACTGCGCCCCTGGGTCGCATGCAGGGTCCCGTCCCCCCAATGAAAGCTGATAACGCTCCGCCAACGAAGCAAGTCACAGGCAGCAGGGGAAGAGATGGGCGGGTACATAATTGTGACACATCCCGTCTTTCTTCTGCCAATATGCCAAACCCCCAATTTCATCTGACACATTTTCTCTGTTGCGAGTAGCACAATGACAGTGGTCAACATCAGACCAGAAGGGTTTACAGAGCTCTCTACGGGTGGGCCGGCACCTATTGCTGAGTTTGACACCCGCACGTAGCTTTGGTTGGGCCTGAGATGACTGACTGTAATATGTTCCAACTAGTCTCGTTTTTGTCCACGGCCTTCACGGTGACCCCGAGAAGACCTGGACGAATGGAAAGAAAAAAGGACCGCCAAACCCGCGAAGCCCAATGGTCGATTAGCCAGAATCTTCAATCGCCAGAGGCAGGGGAAAGACCACGTCGACGAGCCTGCTAGAAGCGCCAATGGCACGCCGCCCGTCTTTTGGCCGCTTGAGCTCCTTGCCAAGGACTGCCCCAGCGCTCGGGTTTTAACGTACGGATATGATTCTCATATAACCCATTTCTTCAAAGGTCCGGCCAACCAAAGCGGCATTTTAGCGCATGGTATCGGACTCATGCGTGCGCTGGAAGTAGAACGACGACGATGTCGCAAACGGCCCATTATATTTCTTGCGCATGGGCTGGGCGGGCTCATTTTGAAACAGGTGAGTGCCTAGTTTGATCCGGATGACGAGGCACCGCTGACATCCCGAAATTGAGGCCCTGAGCCGGTCTAGGAGCAGCATGGCGGACCAACATGGTTTGCGCGATATATATGAATCCACGTACGCCATCATTTTCTTCGGCACACCGCACCGTGGCTCTTCATACGCAAAAGTCCTTCGCAGGGCAACAGACATTGCCGTCATGGCCGGATTCGATGCTAGAGATACACTTCTCCGATCTCTCGAGCCTGACGCCGAGATTTTGACAATCTTAAGTGATGAATTTTCGCGAATGCTTTTCGAGAACTCGTTCAAAGTCCATTCATTTCAAGAGGGCATGGGGTTTAAGGGCACCCACTTCTTGTCACGAAAGGTTAGTTGGGCCCAAGAAGCTGTCAAATTATCTAAACACCATCTCACCTTTGATCTGGATCCTGGTACAGATCGTCGATAACGACTCTTCTCGGATAGGCGATGCCCGGGAAACCACCGACTTTATCAATGCTAACCACATCATGATGTGCAAGTTCCGTGACGCGGATGATCCGGGTTACAGAAAGGTGAAGGGTGTTGTGTCCCAGTATTTGGACGAAGTTCAAACAGCCCAAATGCGAGAGGGTACGCAACCTCAATCTGGCGAATCCTAAATCGGTTGTCTCGCCACTAAGCAATGGCAGACGTGCAGCAACAGAGAGTGCTTGCAGAGAGTACGGTTCCACCAGCTTGAGCCCGTTTGATATTCAATAATAGCCTCTTCTGCGGGGAACCAAGGGCCGGGGAAGTCGACATGATAAAATACCTGCATCAAGATGGTCACACCAAGAAGGCTTTTCATACAATAGCCGGAAGGTTCTTGCAAGGCCTGCGTTCTTCTTTCGCGCCAGAGGAGCAGAGACTCAAAACTCACTTGATGGTTTCTTAAGGTCGCCCTTTTTATCAACTGCTTTTCGGAGGTACCGGATCTTGTCTGCTCCGTGGCTAGCATTCATGGCGCGTTTAAGCAGCAAGGTCTACCATGCCCCTGGTCCCCCGGCAACTTTGGACCGCCATGGACAATTTACGTCGACAAGAAATCAAAGGTTACATCTGCGTGTTTATCAACGCCCGGGACGAGTACTCGGGCTTTTGGTCCAGGATTTGCTGGCGAACGGAGCGAGGGCCACGCTGAGGTTCTTATCAACCTCTGGTGAGCCAACAGACAATCGCGGGGGATTCTGAAGGAGCTGCGTCGGAGAAAGCCAGGATGCCACAAGCCTGAGGTGCGGCGCATTGTTGTGCATTACGGCCCGCACCAGGGGGCGCTGGAAGAGGAAGAACGGCAGGAATCAGAGCTTGGGCAATCACAAGAAGAGATGGGTGGCAAACTTTTGGGAACTGTTGGATTACCCGTCGGGAATTTGGTTGGGTCGGTGGAATATTGGACTTGGAAACGCATTACTGATAACCGCACGAACTGAGAGGCATTGGAAACACCATGAGGGATGTTAGGTTGAGGACTTGAGAGATAAGCCGCCAACTCTAGTGTTAGTTCGTCGACTGCTTAATTAGGTAAATATACTATGCCGCTAGCGATGGATCGAGAGCCGAGCTCGCCCTGATGGCCAACTAAGATATATTGAGCTTCGGAGAAGGAGTATCGCCACTCGATTTATCCTGTCCGGAGGACAATATTGCGCTCAAACTTTTGGAAATTACTATACGAAATTGATAGGGAAATTACTATGCAAAATTGATAAGGAAATGCTCGTTATCGCGAGTTTCGATTGGTTCGTAAGCATGCTCCAGCTGGAAGCTCCTGTTTATTCAATCCATCCATCCATGCCCTCGCAATCCGCTCGACCATCGCGACCATCGCAACTCCCGCCGTTTGCACATCTGCCGCTTTTCAATTCCAGTCGTTCTATGGAAGACGTGATAGTCGTTCTGGCCGGCACCGTCGAGGCGGCTGCGGAGGCAGCTGTGGCACGAGAGACATGTAGCAAATGCAATACCGAGCAAAACATTGATCAGTTTCTCCATGCCCGCGGGAACGGAAGGATTGTCGTCAACTGTCTAAGTTGCCGGCACAAGAGCAAGCTTCATGTGATAATTCTGGTTACGATCATGTTTTCCTCAGCTAACCTATCGCAGGTTGAAGCGTCGCGAGCGAGCATTGAGATTTCTCGCGCAATCGCCCGCGGAGATGATTCTCCCCTTGCTTTCGCACCGGCGCTTGCACCTGGGCCTCGACGGAACCTTACGCACGGCGTCCTTGCTGAAATGTATCACGAAAGGGGCCGTGTTTCTACAGATACCCCGGAAACGGCAGCCGCTCGGGATCAACGATTGACAATCCAGCGACGCCACCGCGTGGAACGACGCCATGGCGTGCAGCCTTCGCAAACCCCGACGTTAAGCAGCTTGATTGGACGAGAACAGCAGCTCAATGCTGAGGACGAGGCGCCTACGACCAGCCGAGGCGATTTGCTACCCGTGCAAGCCGCTGAGGGAGACCATTTGGGTGGTGACGCGGATGACTTGCGACGCACACCGCCACGCCGTGGACGCCCTCCCAAACGCCGTTCTCCGTCTACGTCTTCGGCTCGGTCTCGCGGGCGCCCTCGCGGACGCCCTCGGCTAGCACGCAATCCCGTCGGCCGCCCACACACGCAAAACTTCTCCGAAGACAACCCTCCGCGCGAATTCAACGAACCCGCGGCTCAGTCTCGCGGACGCCCTCGCGGACGTCCTCGACTAGCACGCAATCCCACCGGCCGCCCACGCACGCACAACCTCCCCGAAGGAAATCTTCCACGCGAATTTAACGAACCCGGTCCGCGGTTCACAGGCGACGACCAGGAGACGCCGCTGTTGGCCGAAGACATTGCGATCAAGAGGGAGTTCGACGAAGCGCTTGCCGCAGAGGAGATGCAACGATGCCTGCGCTGCAAGGAGCGCTGGCTTGACATCAAGCTCATGGCGGATGGCTTTTGTAAGCGCTGCCACGACAAGGATGACAAGAAACGGCAGGACGAACCTTTTCTCTTCTCCGCAGAGAACAAGCTTGATTTTGGTGCCGTCCCACCCGAGTTACCCCAATTAGCGCCATTGGAGGAGCTTTTTATTGCGCGCGTACACGTCAGCGTGAATGTATTTACTGTATGCGATGCTTCCCTGCGAGAGAGTCTACTAGCTAATCAGCGTCAGGTTCGTGGGCAGCAATACAGGTATCGTGGGCATGTTGTACACTTTTTGCGCGACGTTGGCAAGGTGTACTCAGAGCTTCCCTTGCTGCCCAAGGATTTGGACATTGTCATCCTCCGACCGCGTGGATCCGAAGCGGTCGAACAGATGGATCGACAATTCCGCAACCGCTTCCGAGTCCGCCGAGCAGCAGTCGAGACATGGCTCAGATTCCTCGCCGACAACCACCCTGGCTACAGAAATTTCACCTGGAACTACGACAACCTCTCCCGGTTGCCAGAGGACGGTGACGTCTTTGACCAGCTGAATATCCACGAGGTCGAGGAGTGTGAAGGGTTGCCTGCAGATTCTGGCCCTGTTGAAGAACCGGAAGAGGACGGTGAGGTTGTTGACGAAGCCGCAGTGCCCAATATGCTAATCCATGATTCGGAATTGAACCAGCTTCAAGGGCGAGTCAATGATGGGGCTACTGAGGTCAATGAGCAAGTGCCCCTAGAGTCAGTCGACCCCCAGGCTGCTCACCAGCTGCAGATGCCTTCCATCCGGCGCACTCCTCTCGATGAGTTCAACCAAAAGCATGCGCTACTCTCTCTCGCCTGTCCGACCCTGTTCCCTCGGGGAGTTGCGGATTTTGTCGAGCCCAGACAGCGCAAGATCTCCTACCAGGAATACATCCAGCATGCCATGAGGTGGGAGGATGGCCGATTTGCCAAACACCACAGCTTCCGATTTATCGCGCTAAACACTCTGATGAGGCAGCAGGCGAGGGGTCACAGTCGATTCTACGTCAGCAAGAACCACCGCACACCTCTTACAAGGGAGGCCCTACAGGAGGCACTTGCCGATCCGGACACGCCAGAAGCCCAGGCTATCCTCAACCGGATCTCTCGCTTTGCTGGTGTCATCAAAGGCACACGCCCCTTTTGGTACCGCCGACGTCGCGAGTGCGAGTCTTTTGCGCACTGTCTTGGTGTCCCCTCTGCTTTCATCACACTGAGCCCAGCCGATCTGCACTGGCAGAGCCTCTACCGGCACATGCCCGAATACGAGGAGTGGAAGGCGCTTGATGAGCCGAGACGCATGGCCAAGTCCCGCCGGCTGTTGCGGGAGAACCCGCATATCGCGGCCTGGCACTTCCACTCGCGGAGCTCGCTTTTCAGGAAGATTGTGCTGAAGAAAAAGTTCAACGTGGCCGACTTTTGGTATCGGTACGAGTGGCAAGGCCGCGGCAGTAGCCATTCCCATGGGCTCTACTGGTTCAATGGGAGCCCCTCTCCCGATATGGCAACCCCCGAGTCGAGAGAGCATTTCACGAGGATCTGGGGATACCACGTGACAGCAGTAAACCCGCAGCAAGATCAGGGTGCTGATGAGGGCAACCCTTTGTCTGTTGACCCTCTGGAGACGGACGTTACTTGGGAGTGGTTAAACAGAATCGTCAACCGCTGCCAACGACACCACTGCTCGTCGACCTACTGCCTGCGGGTGACGAAGAAGGATGCCCAGCGAGCCAGAGAGGCCGAAGCAAGAACCGAGGCTGGAGAGACAGCCGGAGAGGAACCGCCGCCACCAGAGCCCACGTGTCGGTTTCTCTTCCCCCGGCCTATACGAGAGGCTGCCGCGGTCATCAAGAGGCCCGGAAAGAGCTGGTGGTCGTTCGAGGCAGAGCGCAACGACACCCACCTAAACCAGTACAATCCACTGGTGTCTCTTTGCTGGCTGGCCAATGCAGACTGCTCGCCCTGCACGAGTGTGGAGGCTGTTATCAACTATGCTGCGAAGTATTGCAGCAAGTCCGAGACCCAGACCAGCACATACGCGCAGATTGCCCAGAGTATCCTTCCCCACATATCAGACAACAACCCGATGATTTCTTTTGTGTCAAAGATGATGAATAAACTAATCGGAGAGAGGGACTACTCTGCGCAGGAGATCTGTCATATTCCTGGGACTCCCTCTGCAAGAGGACAGCCGAGTGGTGCAGAGCGTTGACTGTAGGCCCCGCGAGAGACACGCTCGTGCAATTGACATCACGGCGGATGGCGATATTGAAGAGTCTCGGACAGTCTACGAGAAGTATCTCCGACGGCCCGATCAGATGGAGGATGTCTCCTACTTTGAGTTTCTGCAAGATTGGAATTTCAAGGCACGGAATGCGGACAAATGGGCGATTTGGCGGCCTCCTGCGATGCCTAGGGTGTTGTATTATTACCCCCGGTACAAGCCGGTCCGCTCCCATCGGCAGTACTCCGACTTCTGCCGTGTCAAGCTGCTGCTCAGCCATCCCCACCGCCAGACGGAAGATCTGTCCCAGGTTGATGGTCGAAAGTTCGACAACTATTCATCTGCCTATCGCTACTGCCTCGAGCATCATGACCACCCGGACGACCACTATGGCACTGTTGACGAGCCTGATCCGTCTCCGGATGAGGAGGAGTTTGAGCCAGGGGGGGACGCCGGGGAGATTACCCTCGAGGACTGGCAGGAGATGGCGCGGTTAGTCCCCGACATTGAGCTTCCCGATGAACGGGCCGACTTGCTTGGCCGCCGAGACCTGGATGTCAACTACGACTGGGCGCGACACGTCGGCCGCTATTATCACGAGGAGTTCATTACTGGGAGCTACTAGGCGCAGCTTCGCGGAGAGACTCCAGGCAATTACGACGTGGAAGATATGCCTCTCGCAGCCCGTGATACGCTGAACACACAGCAGCGTCAGGTATACGACACAATCATGCGCCACTTCAAGACGAAGAACGAGAACCGTCGGCCTCCGCCCCTCCGGCTGCAGATCGATGGAGGAGGTGGGACTGGCAAGTCGTATATGGTGAAGGTGATATCTTCTCACCTTCAGGCCAAGGCGGCTTCCTATGGCCGGCCCTCCCCCATCGTCAGAGCAGCTCCGACGGGCGTGGCGAGCAACCAGATCGGGGGACAGACTTTGCATTCCCTGCTGCGGCTCCCCGTCGACGGCAATTACCGCTCGCTCTCCGAGACCCCGACGACCCTCAACGCCTTGCAGCGGCGGTTTAGGGGCATCCACTACCTCGTGATTGACGAGAAGAGCATGCTCGGCCTCAAGACCCTCGCGTGGATCGACCAGCGCCTACGAGAGGTGTTCCCGGAGAATCGCGACGAGTTCTTCGGCGGCCTCAGCGTCATCCTGATCGGGGACTTCTTCCAGCTTCCCCCTGTCCTGAACAAGCCGCTGTACTCAACGCGCGACGACCTGAAGGATATCGAGATGGTCGGGCGCAACGCGTACCTCTCGTTCGACAAGTCCGTGTTCCTGACCACAATACAGCGGCAGCAGGGCGAAGACCAGGCTCCTTTCCGGCGGGCCTTGGAAGAACTGCGAATGGCTGATGTGTCGGTACCCTCCTGGGAGCTCCTTTCTTCGAGGTGTTCTGTCAAGCTCTCTCCCGAGGAGGTTGACAGCTTTGCTGATGCGCTTCGCATCTATCCCACCAAGACCCAGGTCGTCGAGTACAACCACCAACACATGCTTGGCCTGGACAGCCCCGCCATTCAGGTCGAGGCAAAGCACGAGGGTGTTGGTGCGGAGAAGGTTGAGTCCTCAAATGCCGGAAACTTGGCCAAGCGCTTGCCCTTGTGTGTTGGTTGCAGGGTGATGCTGACGCGGAATTTGTGGGCCGACGTCGGGCTCGTCAACGGCGCACAGGGGACAGTCTACGACATATCCTGGAAAGAAGGTGCCGACGTGCTGCGAGACCCGCCCGAGGTCATCATGGTGGCCTTCAATGACTACGACGGTCCGGCCTTCACAATGCCGAACGGGGAGCCGCTCCGTAGTGGAGAGAAGCTGGCTGTTCCCATCCTCCGAGTGCGGCAGGACTTCATGGTCGGCGCCAACTCATGTTTGAGAGAGCAGTTCCCGCTGTGGGTCAGCTATGCGATCACCGTCCACAAGTCACAGGGCATCACCCTGGACAAGGTCGTCTGCGATATCTCTGCGCCAGAGTTTGCTTCTGGCCTCTCCTACGTGGCCGTCTCGCGGGTGAAGACACTCGGCGGGCTGATGTTTGAGCGGCCCTTCGACCGCAGCAGGATCTACCGCGAGACACCATCACGAGCTATGGGGTTGAAGTTGTCCGATCACGCTACCAGGCAACTGCAGGCGTTAGATGCTGTGGCGGGGGAGGTTCCCTCGGAGTCTAATTGATTTGTAAGTAGCGAGGACGTGAGTGTAGAGACGTAACGTGAGCGGCAGAATAGAAACGATAAGTAGCCATAGTAGTAGCTATAGTTAAGCGTAAGAAGACCGCTCAAGTAGATGGAGTTGTTGGCCGACGGACAGATATTGGCGCTTCGTCTCTCCCGTATTCAACCCTGACCCGGATTGTCCTCCGGAGAGGGACAGGAAAATTGCCAGGAGCGGGAGAGAGGAAGGAAGCGCCCCGTAGCGTAGCGAAGGGCCGCGCGACTGACGAACGAAGCGACGCCAGCAATATTTATCTTAGTGGTCTAATACCTTCCTATCTAATAAATACCCTTACTTATCCTATCTAAGGTATTATTAATCAAATTCTATAGGGGTCGAATACCAAGGAGGTGGTCGAACTGGCCTGGCAGGCCCGGTGGGAACAACAGAGAGCTAGTCAACAAAGTACTACTCGACAGAGAGTATTAAACAGGAGGATAGCCGACGAAGACCCCCCAGCCCTCTTATTTACCGACAAAGCTCTGATGAGACACGAAGGTCTTACAAAGGCGCAGAGCTCCCTCCTTTCCCAGGCCCGTATCGGGGATATAGGCCTCCGGGACTACCTGTTCAGGGTGAAAGTCCCGGAGGTCCGTACCCCCTATTGCGAGTGCGGGAGAGGCAGGGAGACAGTGGAGCACTTGGTGGTTTGGTGCCCCGACCCGCCGTTACAAAGGCCGTGGGACGGCAGAGAGATTCGGTCACATCGGGACCTACAAACCGTATTACGGGGAGTAGGTGCCCGGAGCAGAAGATTTGTTAGGAAGGTCCTTGGCTGGCTGATGGACTCTGGCCGGCTACTGGAGTATAGCCTAGCCAGAAGGCTGGAGCTAGAAACAGTGGATGGGGAGGGCTAGAGGGCACGGAGGCCGGCAAAGGGCCTCCTTTCTTTTGCAGTATGACGGATTCATAGATTGTTGTCTCAAAGTGGTAGACAGAGGTTTTTATCCGGCCTATACGGTACGGTTCCCTTTGTAAATAGCAGTAGAAGGACCGGCGCGCCCCAGGGCATATCGGTGTAGGAAATAATAATAATAATTAAATTCTATAAATAAAATCTATATAAGGGTAGTAGTATTTACGCTAGAATTAAAGCGATAGATTATCCGGGTTATACGGCAGAGGTTGGAGCATGAACTCGATACCTACCAACTACTTCGCAATCTCGGCTCTCATATCCGCCAACAGTGTTTGAGTTGGCGTAACAAACGTAATGTTGGTGAGACACAGGGGACGGTGAACAAGATTGCTGACAACGAAGGGTTCTGTGGTCTAGTCGTGCCGCGTATTGCATCGAGTCATGCCGCCCCAAAGGATACCGACTATGGCGCCGTCGTGGTGGCGGACGGCGGTGCCCGAGTCGCCAAAGGTAGAAAACGGAAAAGCACCCTCACCGAGAACGACTTGCTCTTGGTGGTGCACGATGACCGTCTCACCGCCGGGCAAGGTATGTTTGGTCCGGACTTCGGCTATGTCGTTGGCGAGGAAGCCACAAGTGATATTTGTCGCGACGCCCTCCTTGTACACTGTCTTTCCGGATGCGGTTTGTTGAAACCGGGGCCTACTAAGTTTCAGAAAGTGCTGGGCTGCGCGAAGAGGGAAATTAGCTGAGAAGCTCCGTTAGATGGCTTTAGAACGCGAGAGGATGGGCTGTCCGGTGACTGCCGAGGTAGAAAAGAGGGACACCATTACTTGGGACGGACACTAAACTTTTTCATACAGCTATTACCTTGTCCGTCTCAAGTAGTACTGTCCGTCTCAAGTAGTACTGTCCGTCTCAAGTAGTACTGTCCGTCTCAAGTAGTACTGTCCGTCTCAAGTAGTACTGTCCATCCCAAGCGTTACTATTAACGATGGCGGAATCTTCATCGAGTAGGGAAACCAACTACCTACCTAATTAGCCATGACCGTTTCTCTCACAATGGGCAAATCACCGGGCCATACCTATCTCGGTGGAAACTTTGGCGTTATAATCCAACAAAAGCTGGTAAGTTTCACTATAACCTCTGGCTGGGGAAAAGGTGCTGGAAAATGTGTTGCCGCCATCACCATCGGCAAGCGCGTCATAATGGCAGCAGACAATACCGTCTTGGAGATCCACCCATGGAGCGAGGGGGGAACTGAAGAACAACAAAAGGAATTGATAATCCAGCTCCGGTACCTCGCCGACATGATCGAAAACGCGACCGCAGCGGCGCAGGAGCCAAACTCCCCCGCGCCAACCCCCTCGCCCTCGACTGGGACGGCGGCGGCAGGCACTCCGCGCCGGTATACCTTAAGTATAGGTACCTAATATAGATTTCTCCTCGGTCCTTCCTTGAGATAATCGAAAGTCCAGTTTATAGCAAATGGATGCTGTATAAACAGTCTCGAGGCGTTCCGCCGCCGCAGCCGTCTTAGACCTACCTTGTAGGTACCTGGATAGGTTCTTCCATCGTACTCAGCCACTTGGGAACTACGAAGTTATTGCAATTGCACCCATTAACTATCCAATCAAAATCTGTGATACACACTCTCTTCGAGCCTCTAGCATGCATATATATTATGGCACCGTCTGGGCCCTCAGCGCCTGAACGGACGGGGACCGAACACCAACCACCACCTCCCCCTGGGCGTTTCCGTGCGCTACATCTTCCCTTATCACAGCTCTCATCCCGCTCATCTCAAAGTTGAGTATAATTCTGCACACTAAGGTCGAAACTAGGTACCGCACTACGACCCCCAGCGCGTCCTGGGTACTGATGAAGACCGTGGTAGAACACGTGATGGTCCCGTATATTAGGTGGAGGATGGTGCTGAAGGATGTAAGCCACGCGACGATGGCGGCGACATACGACGCTGGTTTGCGCCTCAGAGTGATATTTGTCGTATCGTTGGCCGTGCCGCTAAGCTGGAACTCTCGTTGCAGCGTCCTCTGTAGTCTTGCCGGTAGAACAAGAGTAACAGCAGGAGAGGTGATTGGGGATGCGGGAGGAACTTCTTGGTGCTCGATGATGGTGACGTGAAGCATGGTTGAAAGTGCGCTCATGATAGCGGGCAAAACAGCAGTCAATGCCCACACGAGCGGATTATAAGTTGTTTCCGTGGAGAAGCTGCATACAGTCTGGACACCAAGCTGCCAACTGTTATGAACCACGTTGGCAATTGCCGCGGCAGCCAACAAGTACTGCGCAAGGAGAAACCCCTGTCTCGCCCTGGAGCCGAGGGTTTGAATGTCAACAAGGTCCGTGTTGTTGATGCCGTACATCTTCTTGGAAAGAAGCAGTTCGGCAGGGTCGCTCGACATGAACATCCGGGATGGCGAGACTGCGGGGATCCTAGGGAAATCAACAACGCAATGAATGGTCGCCGTTGTGCTAGTAAGCCTGTTTCGGCGATATCCGGGCCCGCGAGACTAAGAATGGTGGGGGGAGGCCCAACAGGACGCCGGCGGCTCCCATGTTGGACTTCATCCACTCCGGTGCGTTTGCTAGAATGCAGGTTTCGACTGCTTCTGCCAGACAGCCAACACCGATCGCTATGTTTTCCTTCATCCATTCCGGGGCCTCGTCAGGAAGGCATGTCTGCACAGTGACTGCTTGGCAGCCACGGCATGAGTAGGGTGGATCCGACATCTGGTAGTATTGGAGCTGCTCACTGCACTTAGCGAGCATGATAGCATTCAGTCGCGAGCCGAACTGTGGGTACCAGGTGTTGAAATGCCGCATTTTGGTGCTATCCTCGTCCTAAAGACGCCAGAATGGGAACTGGAAAGTCTACTCCGGAACAACGGCCAAAGGTGATCTTCACGACGCTCCACTTCGTAGCCTTGTGCATTTGTCCTGCACTAAGGTCAGCTGATCAGCCTTTGGATTATGTTTGCAGGGGGGATGTGATGGCTCATCAGCTCATGCAGCCACATCTCGGTTTGCAAGAAACAACCTGTTTTATTGGATGTTCGAATGCTTGAGCAAGGAAATAACATCTTCCACGCAAATCTTCCCTTCCCCACTCTAATCAGTTGCAGGGGAATCAAAACAGTGTCGGCACTTCTAGACGCTTTTATACCAGCAGCATCCACCAATACGCGTTGCACAGACCCAACACAGCCTCGAGTGCAGCTCCCTAACAAGGTCTCAACATCCCAACAATAAAAATAACAACTGTATTTCGTTGATGACGACGCTACGTGGCGTGGTACCTAGCTTGGTTGTTGGTCAGTAGAGAGGTACCAATATGGGCGTTCCTCGAACCAGACTGGAGTCGATGGTAGACGGTACGTACATACCTGTGTACATTGGCATCGCGGCTCAGCACGCCTGCAGTCAAAGTCTTCAGTCGACGTGACCAGCTCGAGGACTAGTATTTTATCGTAAGTCGTCTGATACTGCCAAAGGGGTGACTGTCGAGTTTTCCATGACTTAGTCGTTGCCGAAAATGGAAGGCGGATACGGGTAGGTACACACGTGCCTCCATATCTCTATGCTCGACTTCTCTTCATGACCCAGGCCAACAAAGTTGAGAGTGATAAATTCAATTAGGAGACAACACCCACTAGCGGGAGCGATGAAGAACTTGAGTGAATGAAACTGGAAAATGATACCAGTTTTGAAGAGCTCGAGTTCTATTTGACCTACTGACCCTCAACGAATCATGACAGGAAACTACCTTAGACTCGGGAAGTTGTCGTTTTCTTCAAAGGATTGAGAGTTTTTGGTTGGAGCTCGAAATCACGTCTCACTTGAAGAATTTAATTGCACTTCCAGCCCTCGAGCTGCTCATAACGCCTACCTTACTTACGTAAAGATCGAACGGCTTTGATGTAACACAGCTCGACCTATTAAAGCGATGGGGATCGAGAACATTAACAACGATCCTGTGGCAACTTACCCCGACTTGAACTTGTCCACAGGTAGCCTAGAAATAGCCCCGAGGGAGCAAGTAAACCTTACCTGTGTCAGGTGGTGATGTGGTTCTCGAGTCGTATGGTTAACTTCAGTCAGACATTAGGAACCTGGCGGTGCCCTTAACTCGAGACTCATGTACACCTCAATGAACCCCCACGCACGCATAGTCGGCGGCCGAGCAATGCGATGGGATGCAACACTGCCTGGTCACATTGGCCTCTTCGCATCGTCATGATCCCGATTGAGCGGTTCGTGAGCGGGTTGACGGAGAGGGAACGCCCGAGTGCATAAGGTTCCCGCTCTACTTTGGTAAGGTTCCCGCTCGCTTCAATTTCAAATTCCAACTTTCCTCGGCAAGCGGCAAGAACCTCCATAACCAGGTGTGGGGCGAGCCCTTGCTCATGCAATCTTCCCACTTGTCGAGCTACCAATTGCGGAACGTCTCTGCAACCGTGCGTCCAACAACATTCCGTCTGCAGCAGATTCGGCCTGTCTGCGGTCACGTTTGCGGCAGGACTGACGGCTAACCCCAGGTTATACAAGGTTTACCTACCAGGATGGCCTCTTAGCGCGAAGGCGTAATCCTGATCCTGCATGGCGATGATGCTGTTGCCCCCACTTCTGCCTTGGTATCGATAACTCAAAGATCTTCTCAAAACCTGATGGTACAGCACGAGGCGTCTTGGCCCGATTTTAAGCTTTTTGGCAAAACTCGGCATCTTACCGTGATTGGAATATTTCCAATACCAAGCTCGCCAAGTTCATCGCCAAGTACATCGCCAATCGCCAAGTTCAACGCCAATGTCGCACCAAGACTCCCCCGAATGGGCTGCGTCCGTTGAAAAGAAAGATGCGAGAGACGATCGACGAGGCTCTGTGGTAGAGGTGTCGGACCCGGCAGGGTGGTCTTCGTGGTTCGGCGGGAAGGACGTGGTGATCGGGCCACGCATCGGGCCCGTCCTGAGCAGCATCTCAATCGGGAGCGACTCCGACATTGAGCAGGCAAGCAGTACGGCCATTCTCGACAAGCAGCTCGCTGAAGACTCGGGTCATGCCATCAAATATCGGACCTGCAGCTGGCAAAAGGTATGTGCTGGCTCGGGGCCGCAGTCGTTTTGAGGGCATTGACATTGACAATCGCGATTAGACAGCCGGTTTGCTCTTCTCCGAGTACATTTGCTTGGTATGTATCTGCCCGATCCTCTCGGCCGGCCACGGCTTGCCATGTCGAATTGAATTTTGAATGCTAAATATCACTAGGCCATCATGAGCTTCCCTTGGTCTTACAGCGTTCTTGGTCTTGTCCCAGGGTATATTTCCCTCTCTCATCAATGGGTACCTTGCCCAGGTTATTTACCAGACCGCTAACATCTAGCGCAGGTTGATTCTGACCGTTGTCATCTCTGGCATCGTGCTGTACACGTGAGTAAAAGCCATACCCCATGTGACGGCCCCATCCTCGTCTAACACCCCTGGCTAGGTCGTTGGTTCTTTGGGAATTCTGCCTGCGTCATCCCGAAGTCCGCGATGTCTGTGACATCGGCCAGATGCTGTTTTGGAACAAGAAGTGGGCATGGTGGGCCACGGCCGTCATGTTCCTGCTAAACAATACGGTATGCAACTGGTTCCCCTGCTCCCCTTTTGTGTTGTATGACCGACAACTAACCCGACGCCTTTCCGCAGTTTATCCAGGGTCTGCATGTCTTGGTCGGGGCCAAGTATCTCAACACCATGACCGAGGCCGACGAGGTCGGATGCCGGACTGTCAGTTTTGGTATCATTGTGGCGATTATCTGCTGGCTCTTCTCACTGCCGCGGACTTTCAACATGCTGTCCAAAATCGGCACCGCATCCGCCTTCTTCACCTTCATCTCCGTCCTCCTCGCGACCATCTTTGCAGCCATCCAGTCACAACCGGCCGGCTTTGACGGCACAGCTCCGATTGTGACGGCCTCGCCCGTGCTTGGAACGACGTTAGTGAACGGTCTCGGTGCCTTCTTGAACATCAGCTACACCTTTATCGGCCAGATCACCCTTCCCTCCTTCATCGCCGAGATGAAGGACCCGCGTGACTTCCCCAAGGCGCTTTGGGCCTGCACCATCGCCGAGATCGTCCTGTTCAGCGTTGTCGGCGGTGTCGTCTATGCTTACGTCGGCAACCAGTATATGACGGCCCCGGCTTTTGGATCGTTAGAGCCGCTGTTCAAGAAGGTGTCCTTCTCGTTCATGATCCCCACCATCATTTTCCTGGGCGTGCTGTATGCGTCTGTGTCCGCCAGGTTTATCTTCTTCCGCATCTTCCAAAACTCCCGCCACAAGAGCGAACACACCCTGGTTGGTTGGGCTACCTGGACCTCGATTTTGTGTAACTGCTCTCTTCTCATCTATCGTCTCAAACTGGAGCTTGAACTAACGCATTGCAGTGGCCACCTGGATTTTGGCTTTTATCATCGCCCAGGTCATCCCGTTCTTTTCGTCACGTAAGTTTTCAAACCTGCCCTCCTCCCCCTGTCACTCGTCCATGAGCTAATATGTCCTTGCCTTTAGTGCTCTCTCTCATGAGCTCGCTTTTCGACAGCTTTTTCGGCTTTATCTTCTGGGGAGTCGCCTACTTCCGGATGCGGCAGGCGGATGGAAGCATCGCGGTTGTGAAGGAGCACACGATCGCCGGCTATTTGCTTGGGGCATTGAACGTCATCATCATCATCATCGGTATCTTCTTCCTCACAGTAGGCACGTACGCCACTGTTGAAAGCATCATTATCGAGTTTGAGACCGGGGCGGTCAGAGGTGTGTTTTCTTGTGCTAGTAATGGTTTGTAGAATGGGAAGAAGGTTAGGCAGTTGGGGGGAAAGATACCCGGACTTACGGCGGATCTCGCCTGGTTTAATGGAAGGGGGCCGCTGGATATACTTACATGATCATGAGCGCTAGATTTGGTATAGTAGCAGGTTCATTTGAATAGAAAGCGACTGCAAGCCGCACTATGAATATCGAACTATCATCAGCTGTTGACACGAGCAAAGGTCATACAGTTCCTATGTCGAGAGTTATGAAATAGTGGATATAATCACGACTGGCTGCCACCAAGGAGGTAAAGACGGAGTGCAAAGATATTAGTTGGCCGTGCCGGGGTTCGAGATTCGCCAGCATTTCTTTTCCTATGAATGGGGGCGTTCATACACTACATCTGGGACGCGAACACGAAGCCGTAATGCTCCGTGTGTTAGGGATTAAGTTGGTTCCGCGGCTTCCACCCGCTTTGGCCTAGTGAACCTAATAAGTTCAAAATTCTCGTCAGGTAACCTCAATATGTACCGTACCTGGCGCAAGAATTCGCCATTCATAATCATGTTCATACCTAGGTATGTGGTAAGCGGTCATAATGTTTTGATTTCGCCTCGTGCTACGCGAAGGCCCGCCGTCAATTTCAAAGTGTTACCATAGTAATAGTGCACCTATATGCAGGATTCTTCGAGCAGAAACGATGCGTCGGGGATTGCATTGATGGATTGTTGTACTACACTAAGGCCCAAGCGTTGTCATGCTCGTTGGTGGGATCACAGTCACATCTACGCTCGCCCAGCTTGCTGTCGGTTGTGCGTATGCTGTCACGCAGTGATCTGCAATCCGCTAGGAGACGGTTCTTACGGACAAAGCCGATTTTGATAGCGACCTCCTGTATAACAGTTGGTGAGCTCAGCCGCACTCCTCAACCCTCGCCAAGCGTGTAATGCAAAAGAGCGACTACCTGACGTATTGTTTTTGGCACATCGTAACATCTCTGCCGATCCTACCGACACTGCGATCGGGACCTGGCATGTTGGTGAGCCCCGGATGCCTACCTATGTGCCGAGTGTATGCTATAGTCTGCATAGCGTCGACCCAGTCGGTGTCGGACAACGGCCCTGTTCAACTGTAGTGATTTCAAAAAGTTATCTTACATCAGAAACACCGTGACGTTACTCAAGCCTGCCTCCCTTTTCATGCAAGCAATGTACTAGTATGACCCCAAAGTAGTGCGTAATAATCTTCACGGACATAACCAAGCGCCGTCAAATCCATCAAAACTACACATCCAAGCATTCCGATTGGTTTTATCAGAGGGCAACATCCAACAGGATTAACTACGATGCAGTTCCTGATGATCCGCCCTCGACAGGACATGGACGTATATGGACGGCCATCAAATTCGGGATATAATGCATGACAGGAAACCTCTGCAGATCCGCCGGAAGCTCTTGGAGAAAGCTCGGATTCGGGTAGTCACTTGTCGAACCAATCGTTGGCCGAACTGCTGACCTTAAAGGCCCGATGAGTGTCTCATGGCCTAACCGAGTGTGGGAACACAAATCCACCTCAACTCTCTCCTTCATCGTTCTTCTATTCCTAATATACAAATCCAACAATTCCCAAGCATCAATGTCAAAATCGTGCCGAATGAGGCTCACCCGATTTGTGAATGGCCGAGGCATCGGCAAAGCTGGAGCCGAGCTTGGGTGCAGTGAGCAACGACGTGTGCCAAGGGGCTTGCGTCGCTGGTGGCTGCATATACGAGCCGCCTCGTGGTCGCTCGATATTGGCGGCATCCGCTGTTTTGCTCTGAACCGACAACCCAAGCCCATCTGTCAGACGGCAGAATGGGGGTCCGCTAATGATATGACCGCCATTTGTCTGAAGGTTCTCTCACCGAAGGACTTGGTGACACTATTCTCACTATTTCTTCGCTGTCTGCATCGTGAATACGGTCCGATTGGGAAGGCTTCACCGAGCTCACCTCATCATCAATCTCACCCACTTTTGCACTCTATATTCCGGTTGCTAATGTCTGTCACTCAGCCCCAGAGGGCTGCAGCTTGTGCGTGCCGTCTGCCCTCCGTAGTGCCTCCAGTGGTCAGATACCCAAACCGGCTAAGATCAACGGGTATAACACGCCACAGCCGGAACCCGGTGCCGATATCTCGTGTCGGCGCAACCCGCCGCCTCCAAGAGCTTGGGCGATGCAACGGCGCAGGGGAGCGGTCACGCTAGGGCCCGGCTTCTCCCCGCATTCCAAAGTCAAAAAAGTATGGAAAATGGATGCGGCGCAACAATACGATACTGCACGTCTGACAGCCTAACCCCCGTCGCGCTGGAAATACCATGGTGTTGGCGGCACATGACTCTCCAACCTCGAGCCCACGTCAAGGGTCAGGCAACATTGGGTAGGAAACCGCGCGGATGCTCGCTTAGGCCCCGCTCCTGCTCTCGTATTTGCCGATTCCTTTACTCGATGGAAATGGATGGTGAGGATGGGCGCAGCGTGGACCAACAAGCCGACACCGTGCTTCTATTTCGGGGTTGGAGAACGGGGAAGGCAACAATGAGCTGCCACCTGGATGACGAGGTCGGGTTCGCTTCGCTTTCGTTTAGTCCTTAGAAGTCTATAAAACACCTCGCTCCGCTGCCGATCGAGGGAGAAAACCACCTCACTATTCACTCACAACAACATCACAACATCACAACCTTCTACCACAACCTCTTCCACAACCAAAAAACCAACCAACCCACCACTACCATCATGCTCGCCAAGGCCACCCTCCTCGCCCTCGCGGCCGCCGCCCCCCTGGCCTCCGCCATCGGCTTCGCCAAAGTCACCAACAAGTGCGCCGGTGACGTGCACGTCTGGTCCGTCGGCTCGGCGGTCGAGGGCCCCTTCAAGATTGCCAAGGACGGCTCCTACGCGGAGCCCTTCGTCAAGGACCCTGTGACGGGCGGCAAGGCGCTCAAGGTGACGATCGCCGCCGACGGCCTCTACACGGGCGCGCCCCAGACCATCTTCGCCTACAGCCTGGACGGCGACAACGTCTGGTACGACCTGAGCGACGTCTTTGGGGATGCGTTCGCCGGCAAGAAGGTTGTGGTCTCGAGTGCGCAGGCGACTTGCCCGTCCATCATCTGGCCCACGGGTGTGCCGCCGGCGGGCAGCCAGGTCAAGGTGTGCACGTCGAGCAAGGATGTTACCCTCACCCTCTGCGCTTAGGTGATTGGGTGTTGAATGGGGACAAATGGTTGGGGAAAGTCGGGGAAAGAGGAGTAATGGAGTCGGGATACTTATCGACATCACATATGGTTTTGGGCGGGATTGCTGTTCTTACATTCCTTGGGACTTTAGAGGTCTGGTT
Source organism: Chaetomium olivaceum (assembly GCA_039881045.1). Classification (NCBI taxonomy): domain Eukaryota; kingdom Fungi; phylum Ascomycota; class Sordariomycetes; order Sordariales; family Chaetomiaceae; genus Chaetomium; species Chaetomium olivaceum. Next base: position 52,156 of record JAYWVB010000047.1, on the reverse strand, counting down.
ATTACTAGTATTTGAAACAAACTTTGGATACAATAATTCGGTCTCCAACCAACAACTACCTAGGTATGGAAACACCTGCACCGTTTTCATATGTTGGCGATCTAACTCTCTTGTAAACTACTACCCAAACTACACCAAATGACGTTCCACATAAAGTTCTTCTGACACAAAAAGTTCTCATTACACTGGTAGTAGATGTTTTAATGGGTGCCGTGATAACCGCTTGAAATTACCTACCTAGACAGCCACACGTGTGGGGACATGGATCAAGGGGTTGTAAGACCAAGAGCGATACTACAGGCTTCGGTTCTGATTATTATCCAAATGGAAGGTATGTACCTGAACTTCTCCCATTGTTGAATTATTAACCGTACCTCCCATCGCTATACAGTCAAATAACATATTCTCTGGTGGTATTATATTAGCCAACCAGTATCACAAAAGAAAAGAAAAAGAGGGAAGGTTCCCTAAACATTGATTTTATGATCTTGTAAGCTTAAAGATGTAAATCGCATACACCCTGCGCGCTACTTAGGTACATAGACAGGGCCAACTAGAGTGACCCGGATTCCGTCACAGACTCTCTCCCTTCTGTTTCTGCCGGTTTCGCCAAAAAGTCTTGCACATTCCTTGATGCTTTAGAGTTTGGCAAGAGGTGTGATTTGAGAGTCGATAGCGGGCGGTATTGCTTTTGTTGCGCCAATTTCACAACCATGGTATCGACAACTGGGACATTCCCTTTCCCGATATTGTTGAGCGGGGTTGATGCGTTGGATTTGCAACACGGCAACGCCCTCACCCGCGCAGTTCTTCGACTCCTCGACACGGAACTTGCGGCGAGAACCTACAGTCAAATAATTGATGGTGTTACGCTCTTTGACATTGCCATCAGACAACAAAGCCATCGAGTCTCAGTAGGCCACCGCCTGGAGAACCACGTTACTCTCTGCCCAGGTGTTGCGGACACTGCCAAGCAATTTCGAGCCGACTTCAGCATAGACACCTTGAAGTTCGACACAAAGGTTATTAATGAAGAATACCTATGTATACAACATTAGGCACTAGCGCGCTGACGATTCATATTCAGTTACTTGAGGCGTTCCAAGCGGCGGCCCTAGACTCGCGCGCTTTCCAGCTTCGCCTTATCGAGGTCGCAGCCGTGGCCGTTCACCAGATTGCCGTTTTTCTGTTCAAGGAGAACCTACGAGTCCATGATTAGCATATCACTGACCCTCGGGATTCGGTGGACTAGCTAACCTTGTGGCGGCGACCTGTTACGCCCCAAGGGGACGGTAGCTCCTCCCCAGTCTACCGGCTCGAACCCTGGCCAACGCTCTTCACCCACCCCCAATATTGCTATTATTCCCAGTATCCCGACGGTCTCGCCGACAACGTGGGTTACTGGGCCGAAGACCAGATCTTTGGTGGCGTTGTGCTTTTTGACCGGTCGCAGCCGTGGAACACGCCAACCGCCGACGCGCTTCCGTCCCCAGAGCCCAACTTTTATCTGCACCCTGCTAGAGAGGACTGCACGCGACGCCTCTGGCAGGTTAAAGATGAGGAACAATTAGCCCTACTGGGCTTTCTGCTCTCCTCGGCCCCCGCGTCATTCTCCCAACCGGCCAATGACCCTCTGCCACGCCTTCCAACATTGGAACATAGGGTACGCATCGATCCTCATTATGCCATGTTCCGCCACAAGGTGTATAGGAATATCTGGGAGCGCCCGGAACCCACAGAGGAGGATTGCTACTTTTGGGACCGTCGGCCACGGGATTCAATCAATTACCCAGAGTTGGAAGATGAGTTTAGGAGGTCGGGAATGAAGAAGTGAAAACGCCTTGCCCAGTACCTCCATCCAATCGCGGTTTATTTTTTGCTCTTACCTTGGTCTATTTGTGTGAGCGCACGGGGAGTCCCGGGGTCAAATCCACTCCTGGCACAAAACTCACTCATGATTGTCACTCGCCTCGACACCTTCGTATATTTCCTCGACGAGCGTCGCTTACATCACGGCCAAGGAGCGGTAGACAGTGCACTGATCTTGGGAGCTTTGGTTGTCTGCTACAACCCATTTCATTTTGGTCCTAACCTTACCTGTCCCAAAACAACCACTTTTCTTTTATTCAAAAACTCGCCACCTCATCCTCACGCAATTTTCTCACCCGCCGTCTTCTTCAACAACCCACCCATATTAATTTTCCACCATAGCGCCGCCTCCTTTCCCGGCGTGCGGTCCCGGTGCCGGAATGTCGTCCCGCTCCCTTCTTGCGGCACAAACTCGAGCCTCTCTCCTCTCGCAAACCGCCCAACATGCTCCACCACTCGATCAATCGCCGCCTCCAAGCACTTCGTATACAAGCTATCCTCACTATCCCCCGCTTCCACCGTCGGATACACCCGATCCAGCACATCCCCCCCATCAAGCGTGGAAGTCAGCTGGTGCAGCGTCGAGGCAACCTTATCGACGCGCCCGTCCTGCAGCGCAAAGAACACACAATGGTTGCCCTTGTACTCCGGCAGGTGGCCCGTATGCAGATTGACCATGAGCCCCGCCCGCGCAATCAACTTCTTGCCGATGTACTTGGTTCCCGACACGATGGTCAGCTCAGGCTGCCAGGCCTCGACCGCGTCCCACACAGGGGCCGAGTTAATGGTGTCCACGACGAGATCAGCCGGCGGCGAGACGTGGCCCGCGGGGATGAGCCGGTCGAAGTAAGCGGCGCGCTGGCGCGCGTAGCCAAAGAGCTGGCGCCGCATGCCGTGGTACCGCTGCCACCACGCGTCGAGCGTGCGGCCCTTGGAGGCGAGGTAGCGGATCTGGCCATCGCCGGGCTCCTCGATGCAGCGGTAGCCCGGGAAGGCCTGGTCGAGGCGGTAGCGCAGGTAGCGGTGGTTGGGGCTGTCGGAGCAAATGAGGAGGAGGCGGAGCGGGGGCTGGGCTTTGAGGTCGATGCTGCTGCCTGGCTGGGAGGAGACGGGGCTCGGGCTGCGCGACTTGTAGCTCACGGTGGAAGGGGGGATCTTGCCGCGGTCCGGGTGGAAGAGGACGTGGATGGGGTCGTGCTCGCCTTGGAAGGATCGGAGAACCGCGCGCGCGATGCCAGGGGCCTGGGCGAACCCGCCCGTGTTGTTGCCGCCTGTGATGATTAGCTGGCCGCCCCTGGCCGTGGGGATCTTTTCGAACAGCCCAAGGCCTGTGGGCGTGAAGGGCCGGACGCAGAATTTGCGGTGTCCGCCGGGGTACATTGCCGTTGGCCCGCGTTTCTTGGCCGCGACGTATCCTTGGGGGAAGTAGATACGTGCTACCTCCTCAAGCTCGTCGTACAGTGCCCTGAGCTCTTGGGAGTCTGGTGCTGGGCGGTCCAGGCCGACATAGCCGTACCCACCCCCGAGAATAAGGATGTCTTCGCCCGTCTGTTGGTCCTTGGCCACGGTGATGTTGATGTCCTCCACCTTGTGAGCACGGCGATGGATCTTCATAGAGTTGTGGATTTGCGGGTCCAGGTTCGGGATTTGCAGCCATATTCCCAACACACCCTGGACCAAGTTCTCGGACGCCGTCCCATGCAGGAGTGCCGCTCCCGTGGTACCTGGGCTTACCACGAAGTGGTCTGCTTCGAGATCCCCCTTCTGTGACTTCAAGACCGTTACCTCGCCTTGAAGGTTGCGCTCGATGCCCTCCACCTTGCAGTCCCAGATGAACTCCCCGCCTTGAGCGATGATGTGGTTGATCAGCTTGGCGACAAAAAGATGGATGTTCACTGTGAAGCCCTCAGCGATGATGCCCCCCGGCGAGATGGTCCGAGTCGGCAGCGGAGCGGAAACCCGGAAATGACTTCAAGAAGTCAGGGGTAGACGGCGCCTGGAGAAGCGACCCAAGGCGACGGTTGAGTGATGTGACGGAGGCGTCCAGCGCAAGTGTCTCAACGTAGAGGCGAACGATGTCGTTGTGGAGGCCCACGTCTTGAAATAGTTCAGGGGTGGTGTTCATGAGTTCCTTCCACAACTTCCAGGACTCGAGGTTTACCGAATGGATGTTCTTCTTGAACGTGGACGCCATCCACCCCGGAACGCGCTCGAAGGCGCCCACCCATGCCTGCTCTGCGGAAGTGAACTCCTTGGGGTTCTTGACACTCCAACCGCCACCCTGGACAGTCTTGCGGAAGATAGACTGCATGTCTTGGTAGATATCGCTGTTTTGCTCGTTGTAGTTGTCGGCCTCGGTGTGGGTGAACATGCGGGCATTATGCCCACCGCTGGTGACACCCAGGCTCGTCCAGTCCTTGAGTTGGCATGCACGGGGTCGGGACCCTGCTCAACAACTCGCACCCCGTAGCCGCGCTCTATCAGGACCTGGGTGGTCATGAGGTTCATGATACCGGCCCCCACGAGCACAACCGTCGTCTTGGAGCCATTGGATATGAGCCGGTCAACATTTGCCCGTCGGTTCTCGGCGTTGGCGCGCCCTTGGGCATAGAGCATTTCTGCCTCTCGGAGAATTGCCTCATCCCTTTCTCTTGTCGAGGCACCAGGCTGTTCCTCGGGGAAGGCGGATATATTGGTCACCCGCCCCTTGGAATATTCCTGCAGGCGGGGGATGGCGTTGGCGTCCCGCACTAGAAGGGACTTGGGGGTTTCAGGGGCTTGCCCAAGCCATTGGTCTAGCAGATCATTGGTGATTTCGTCGCCGTTGCATATCCACACATCCAGGCCCCGGGGACCAGCGAGGAGGAGGGAGACATCAATGCTCACACTGCTCAAATAAATGTAAGAAGGCGGCTTGGTCCCCGAAGAAAAGGATGGGAGTGTGGTAGTGACGAAGAACCTCATATTTGGTCCCTATGTATTTGAAGCTTGAATAAGATTTGTGTCATAAAGAACAAGGTTTCAAAGTGTACCCGAACCGTCAGAGAAAGAAGCATCGATCCCCGAAAAGGTTGACTTATATATATCACCACTTACCCGCGGAGAAGGACCGGACCTCCGCCTAGACCTCATCGTCCCCGTCTACAAATTATTGCGCGTTCGACGTGCCCGTGACGCAAGCGTGGAGAGAATTTCTGCAGTCAGCATCCCGTCAACACCCTGGCCATCCTCCTCTTCTCCACTTTGTGTTAATGATCACGACTATGAATGACCGCCCAGGTTTGTTTAGCCACCAGGATCCAGTCGATGGCCTATAGTGTGTGGGCCGGAGTAACGCCAAGTAAGCATGTGCTGCTTCCTCGTGTAGGTACAGACACCCCAACGAGATTGATGCCCAGATCGGATCGCTTCCTGCTCGGACCCCCTGTGCGGCTTCTTGAGTCTGACCACCCCTGCCTGGCATAAGGAAGATTCTTCAAGTAATTTGCCGTACGAATCCATCTGGATGTTGCCATCTGGCACGCTGAGGCGGAGATACCCAATCCGGACTTGGTGGTGTCCTTGGCGACGGCCCGCTGCGGCCAGTTGTTGACTTTTTCTCGTATGTAATGTGTATGAGCACATGTATCATCGCTCGCCCTTTGCTTATTAACGTTGAGGGTTTTGGATCCGCCTCACTGTACACAGCGCGCTACATACGTGGGGTCCCATGTAACGTCTGGAGCGCCAACGATCATTTTTCCCATAACGACACCCAGGCCACCGACGAGGTAGCGTAAAAGAGGGTGTGTGAAAACAAAACTCCTCGTAGAGCAACGATATCCCGGACGAGGCGGGATTGGCATGCAGAAAAACAATCAGCCCCAAGGTCACAAGGTTCCACTCGTCGAGTCTTACTGTGACTTAGTAAGTGGGTGATCATTTTCGGTTGAGGGACTCATTAAGGTTAGGAGGGCCACGCACCAGGACACGGTCTTGTCATTGGCCTGTGGACGAACGTCAGCGAGTGGGAGGATGGCATGACAACGAAGATTCGGTCATTACTTCTTATTCACCAGAGACAGTTTGGGACGTGTGTATTTGGTATGCACATACGCAGTGTAGGTATGGTAGCATTACAAATTCAGGGTCGGAACCTGCTTGCTGCCGCTCGACGCGATGTCGCGCACCCCAAATGTGCCGCTGGCGGTTGGGCCTCACTCGGCCCCTCCTCCGGGGTACCCCGGTCCCAGGTTGTTGTTGGCCGGTTCTTCCGTGACCCCTGGCTTCCCTCGCACACCGGAGACGTTCCGGCCGGCTTATTCGCGTCAACTTCATACATACATGCATGTATCTGCAGCATACGACCTGACGGCACTCAACTTTGGAGATCACTACCTTACCTAACTAATTCCGACAGTTCTGAGTTCTCCCTCTCCGATCGCGGCACGGAGGTAAACGGTGGACCGGAAGAAGAGGCTTTTTGCCCGCGCTTTACCGCCGCCCCTTGCGTGATCGCATCCCAAATCCCGAATGCGCCCTTGGCTGTCCAATCAGTCGCCCAAGACGTCTTTCTGCACCCTGCGCGCCCTGCAGTGTACGGTTGGTCACGGTTTGTTCTTTACGGCGATTCCCGCTTGCCCTGCCTAGCCTCACATCGTCCAAATTTCCTTCCTTCGGCGTTCGCATTGTGGCATGGTCAACATGGCACAAGAAACACAAGAAACTCCAGCAGCAAGCGACGACTGGCGGGGGCCGGATGACCCAGATTGTCCCTACAACTGGCCCATGTGGAAGCGCATCTACATGACGAGCATCCCGGCCCTGCTCTGCGTCAACGTGTATGTGATAGACTGGACGCTGTCCTCTTCCAATCTCAACCCAAAATACGTGCCGGGATGTTGACTCATGCAGGTCCTTTGCTTCTTCCGTCTACACATCCGGAGCCAGCGATGTATCTCGCGAGTTCGGTGTCTTCCACACAGAATCGTTGCTTGGACTTTCGCTCTTTCTCTGGGCATTGGGCCTCGGAGCCATCATTGCCGCCCCCGTCAGCGAGTACTATGGTCGCAGGATCGTGTATCTGACTACCGTTCCTGTTTTTGGCTTCTTTATTCTAGGCTCTGGACTGGCCCAGAACTTTGCGACCTTGATCATCTGCCGCACTCTGGCTGGTTTCTTTGGGAGCGCCGTCGTTTCGGTGGGTGGAGGCACCAATGCCGACATTTGGGAGCCCGCGCGTGCCGGATTCGTCTATCCCTTTTACTTTGTGTCCCCCTTTCTCGGACCGGCCTTTGGTACGATAAACACGGTCACCCCTCTCGCCCTTATTCACTTCATGCTTTGCTAACCACTATCTCAGGGCCTGTCATTGGCGGTTTCCTCAGCGAGGCCAAAGGCTTCCGCTGGCTAGAATGGGTCATCCTCTTCATGGTCGCCTTCAACTACCTGTATGCTCTCCCGCAGTTTGAGACGTACAAGAAGACCATTCTCCAGAAGCGTGAGCGAGATGAGAAGCGATCCAGCGCGCCAACTTCAGCGCATTCGCCCAAGGTTGCCTTCCCCTCGAGTGCTGTGGTGCAGCGCATCGTGCTCAAGCCCTTCAAGATGCTTTTTGTCGAGTCCATCGTGCTCTTCATGACCATCTATATGGCCTTTAACTTTGCCGTTTTCTACAGTTTCTTCGCCGCGTTCCCGTACATCTTTGGCAGCGGTGGCGGGTACAACTTCACGCCGGGGGAGCAGGGGCTGACCTTTATCTCTATCGCGCTGGGTTGCGTTATCGGCTTCCTTGCCGTTGTTTACATTGACCGCCGGACCTACCCGGCGCTCGAGGCCAAATATGGCGTCGGTTCCGTCCCGCCCGAGTACCGTTTGTACGGTGCCATGGTGGGCTCGGCGCTTAACCCGGCGAGTTTGTTCTGGTTTGGCTGGTCGGCCAACGCCGGCGCCTACTGGCCGAGCCCCGTGGTGGCCGCCGTGCCATTTGCCGTCGGGAACATCATGGTGTACAGCAGCGGAGCTCTCTACATCATGAATTCGTATGGGTCACTGCACGGTGCGAGCGCCCTCAGCGCCAACAGCCTTCTTCGATACGCGTTCGGGGGCGCATTTCCCATGTTCACGGTGCAGATGTTTTCGTCTCTGGGAATCGGTTGGGCGAGTAGTTTGTTAGGATTTGTGTCGGTGGTGTTGGTACCGGTGCCATGGGTCTTGTACAAGTACGGGAGGAGGATACGGGCGCATTCTCAGTATATTGTCATCAAGGACCCGGTGCTAAACAACCTAAACTCGTCCGCTGAGGCGACGGGAAGTGAGGGAGAAGGAACCGGAGTTTAGATAGAGGTTCGAAAAGGTATAATTAGAATGCCCTGGCTTTACTGGGGCGTCGATGGGGTTGAAACGGGGCATGCTGCTAAGGAGTTGGTCTGCGGCAGGCGGGTTGCTTTCAAGCGCTTAGACAAACAGTAGACGCACTAGACTAAACAGTAACTGCCTAGATGAGCAGCAACCCAACCTAGACGCCTGACTGACGACATCCTCGTCCGGATGGCATGTTGGTCCACCTTCTGTCGCCTTCTGTTCGATGCGTGTTCTCGTGGCTCCTTATGACAAACCCATGGCCAATGGGGGTTCTCTCCTCACCTCACACCGGCACCCTACCGTGCCTCCATCATTACGAGTTATCCACATGACCTGGACCGGTTTTTTTCTTACCCCTGGTTAAGGATCTGCTCCCGAGATCCACCCGCAGCGGCAGGTGGCTGCCACAACTCGCTTCCGCTGACGTGAGACGGTCTCGGCCATTCTCCGCCCTCAGCGGTACGGTCCGCGGAGAGGGATGTACTTCTTTTTTCCTGATCGAGATCCGAGTTGGCCGACCACGGAAGGAGAGCGTCGGAGGAGTTCCACACTCCACGGCACTCCTCAGCTCCCGGTAACGAAAATGAGTATTTAAGCACCACGGGCACCAATCACCCCGCGCTCTTGGCCCGTAACCGGCGAAGGAAGAAATGGGGATCGGAGGTCGGGTGGATGACATGAACTGATGAAGAAATCCGAAGATTACATACATATGCTAACTCATCGACTAATATGAGCCAAGCAGTTGGGCACTCCCCTTGTTGATAGGGTAGACGACTTCCCCGCACGTATGAAGATGCAGAGAGGGATAGCGGAAAAGGTCAACAAATAACACAGAAGCCTAACACCGGTAAAGCTGGGAAACAGAACCAGAAACCAAAGGGAAAAAAGAAGAAAGCCCAATATCCACAGAACGCAAGTAAACAACCCCAAAATCCAAAACACCATGGGACTTTCACCACCCCCTGTCCGCCTCGCCATCCTCGTCACCGACCAACCTCTCCCCCAGATCGCCGCCAAGCTCGGCCCCTTCGACGCCATCTTCACCACCCTCCTCCGCAACGCCTGCACCAGCCTCGACCCGCCCCAAACCCTCGACTCCCAGCTCACCCTCACATCCCACGACGTCGTGAACGCGGCGCCCGACGCGGGATACCCCGACCCGGAGGCCATCGACGCTGTGCTAATCACGGGCTCGCGGGCCGCGGCGTACGCGGAGGATGCGTGGGTGGTCCGGCTGGTGGAGTACGTGAGGCGGTTGTTGGACGGCGGGCGGGTGAGGGTGGTTGGGGTGTGTTTCGGGCATCAGATCGTGGCGCGCGCGCTGGGGGCGAAGGTGGCGCCGTCGCCGCTGGGTGGGAGTTGAGTGTGACGGAAATCGAATTGAGTGAGGAGGGGAGGAGGGTATTTGGTGGGGAGAAGCTGGTGAGTTTTGATCCTTTGTGGTGGGGACTGGGGTTGCTGACCACGGTGACGGCTAGAACATTTACCAAACACATCGCGATGTTGTCCTGGAATTGCCCCCCGGAGTGATACCGTTGGCCCACACCGAGCAATGCCCGATCCAGGCCATGCATATCCCTCGCCGGCTCATCACAGTGCAGGGCCACCCGGAGTTCTCCCCGTTCATGATGGGCGAGATGTTGCGCGTTCGGCACCAGGCAGGGGCTATCCCAGACGGGCCCTTTGAGGATGCCATCAAGAGGGTAGAAGACAAACATGACGGGGTGGCAATTGCTCGAGTCTTTTTGCGTTTTCTGAGGGAATGATGAACATAAGAATCTGGAAAGAAGCTAGAAGTGGGAGAGTACCGTCTGAAATCAAGAAGTTGAAATAACATGAAGCTTACCTGGCGTTAGATGCCATACAATAGCATAATGCAACTACAACGCCTTTACACACTTCAAATACATTCCATCTCACCATACCACTGGCCTCGCCCAGTCTAAAAATGTGGGTAAACAAACATCGCCAGGAAGTGTGTACCTCATTAAAATGGGCGACTATGCAAGTTTCCCGTCACGGCGCCACTCTCATCCGGGTGAAAGTCGCGTAACATCCTCGCCAACCGTGTAAACACCTCATCAGGCTCTTGCTGGTGCTGGTGCGGCAGCCGCTCAGCAGCAGCCAACTCCAACTTCGCCGCCACACGGCCTAGTAGATCGGGCAAGTCCACTACCTCCCGAACCGCATCGCGGTCCCAGGCCGCATCATTACACGTGACGGTCAGCCGGTGCAGCGCAACAGCGCAATGTGCGAGCTGGGCCCACTGCACCAACGAGATGCCGCGAAAGCGGGCCGGCTCCGGGGCCAGCAAGGCGGCGGTGCAGGCTTGTACGGCGCGCACGCACTGCCAGAGGTAGGCGATGCGCTCGTGGCGGGCCGAGGCTGTGGTGTCGGTGCCAGAGCCGGAACCCGGCGCATCATCGCTGCCGCCCATTGGCTCCCGCGTGCCGGCCATGCGCGAGAACTGCGTGATCATGATGGGCACCATGGCACTCACGGCGTGAGTGATCTCGCTGATGCTGAGCTCGGTAGCATGGATGTGGGCGGTGAGGAGGTCACGCTGGGGGACGGTGGGAGACAGGGAGGTTTGGATCTCCTGGCGTTGGGTTTGGAGGGTGGTGAGGGCCATGATGGCTTGGAACGTAGTCAGTTCGGTCACGGGAACCTGTCCCTGTTCCAGCTGCTGGTGTTGCTGGATCTGGACTGACTTCTGCGCGAGCAGTTGTAGGCGAACCTGGATGGCGAGGGCCGCGTCGGTAGGGCAGCTTTGATTGTTGCTTATGGCGGCGATCCCGTCGTCCATCTCTGCGGTGTCCATCGCAGTGCATCTATAACTTGGTCACAGTAGGTCGAGACCACAGAGCTGAGCGCAAAGCATGCTAGGACAGCGCGCTGTTGCGCTAGAAAATCTTCTCTCGTCACAGATCCCCCACCATCGGACGGGCTAAACCGAGGGGTAAATGGAGTCATGATGTGCGTGTCCGGGGGAGGTGGCCCGTCCATTCGTATCTCACAGGCTAGCAAGTTCGCTTGCGACATGAGCCGCAGCAAGCTGCCGCGATTGAGTACGTGATCCCAGCCCCAAGAGATGTATGTCAAAAGCGCCAGCAGTAAGTCCATCCGGATCTTGGTGGACTGATAATTGTTTCCCAAGATTTCCTCAATTATTGCCGCCTTCAGAAGCTTCCCTCGCGCCGCCTTCTCCTTTGCCGAGGGTGACGCGACGCACGAAATGGCACGGAAGAGGAACGGCCGATCGCTCCGAAGTTGATGGGGTTAAGGCTGGCAGGGAGGTAGACAAATGGAAAGTGAGACAACATGCAAGATCGGAACGTGTTGAGGAGAGTCTCGGCTTCTGTCGCGGGGATTTGTGGCTCCGCGGAGTCCGATGTGGTCACGGCCCTTGGAGAACCACCGCGGCGGACGGTTCGTGGATTGTCATCATAATCATCATCGTAATGGTCATCGGCTTCTGCATGGCCGCCCTCTTGAGCTTCGTGCTCTGAGGTATAAAATTGGTGGGCTGATTCTGCCCCTGAATGCGAATCAACGGGTCTCGAGTCGCTTTGACTTGATGGTCCTGAGTGTGACGGGTCGCCACCGATGACATTGCGAGTCTGCAGTTGTGAAATCAGACTGTTAAGCTTTCCCTCAAGCTCAGCAATTCGGGACGCCGAGCTTTGCGTCTTGTCCATGGTACGCCTCCGGATGGAATCGGACGGACGACATTGTTTGTGAAGGCGGTGGCAGCGTTGACATCCTTCACCGCCATCAGTACGGGCGACGCATTTGCACTTGGCTTTGAAGCAATTCGTGCAAGCAAGTCCGTAAGGGCCTAAATGACTCGGGCCTCGCCTTTCCATAATTTCCGGATACCGCACGCCTTCAAGGTTTGTTGGGAGGCGATTTTGCGGTCATGGCCCGGTTCAAAGTTCGAATCAGGATCGGAATTGTCGGAGTCCGTGTCGGCGCAACAAGGAGCCGCCCTACAAACATCTTCGCCAACGTAGTTCGTATTCTCATTGGCGAGAAATGTCCCGCGGACAAAAGAAAGTCCGTATCTAATTGAGGACCGTATAAGTGATCCTCAGTAAGACCTAACACACAATGATAGTGATAGAACAGGTAAGGTTTAGGTAGCCGCGGCCCGAGAGATAGACAGCTTTCATTAAGGTAATGACCGTTATCGAATAGCCGCCCGTACCAACTAGCTACGCAATGGACTCCAAGCAAGACAACCTGACCAGGGAGCAGCCCGGTGGTGAGGGCAGCGACACCAACCTCGACGACCTTCCCAACCTCATGGGCCAGTTCCCCGTCCTCAACGCCTACACTCACGTAACCTTTGGGTATGAACTCCCACTCGATGTCGACCGCAGCACCGTTGTTTCCACTCTCCAAACCGGCCTAGACCGGCTGATCGAGAAGATCCCCTGGTGGTGACGGCAGATGGGCCGAAGGTCAGGGGTGCTCACGACAGTTCCCTGGCCCGAAGATACGCCTAGGGTTCTTTTACATGTCAAGGATTGCGACGATAGTATCATGCCCGTGTCGCAGCTCCTTGCTGCAGGTGTTCCCATCAGCAAACTAGATGGCAAAGTGCTGTCCCCCTGGCCGGCACTCACGCAACCTCATGGGCTTACGGGACCGGTACCAGTCATCACCCTTCAAGCCAACTTTGTTCGAGGCGGTCTTGTTCTCAACTTCAGTTCGCATCACACTGTGATGGATGCCACGGCCAACCTGCAAGTTCCCAAGTTGCTCGCCGCCATCCTTAACGGTGATGCCATTGCCGAAGCCGACCTCGAGCAGGCGAACCGTGACCGACGCGGATTGACTGAACTTATCCCCGCCAGCGAGCCCCTGAAGGATTCCTCCTTTACGTGGCCCACCGGGCTATATCGATTTGCGCTCCGTGCCAGCCCTCCAACATGGTACCACTTCAATCTGCCCGTCGCATCGCTCTCCAAGCTCACCAAGTCGGCGCGCGATCCATCCCGACCCGTCAACGAGGACGACGTCGTGGTCGCCTTCTTCTGGCAAAGCCTCTGCGCAGCCCGTCTCTCACACAGAATCGCCCCAGACACCGTGTCCAAAATCTCGCCATTTTCGGCATTATGCAAAGCGCATCTTTGGGTGCTCTAGTGAGCGACGTGGTGATGAAGAGTGCTCACGTTGAAATAGCGGCGGGCGCATGATTCCACTCGGCGTGGCGATCATTCCATGTACCTACCTAATCATCGGTACTTGACGCGAGAAGCCATGGAGTTGGGTATGGCTGGAGTAAGACCTTTAGTAATTTGCGCTGGGCGAGGGGTGAGTGAAGGTTGGAAGAAATGAGAGCTGTGCGTTGCAACATATTAACCTGCTTGAAGTTTGCTCTCATCGGATAAGTGTGCCCTCGGCGAAGTGCCGATACGAGACAATTGATTGATAGAAATTGACGATCATATCTGCCATTAAACGTATGCCGACGCACTTTGATGCTATGGTGCGTGCATCACTCCAACACTCAAATATTTATGCAACTGCATTTGTTAGAAGGTCAAACGAAAGAAAGAAAAAAAGGCCCTGATTTTGTGCCAAGACGGCAAGGCATTCTCATGCACCACACAACGGTTACGACAACTTACCGGCCCCGAATGGGACCGAAAACGATTGGGAGGCTCTTGCGGATCACCATGATTTGTGGACTGAGGTTACACATACATGACGCAGGCCGTCTTCCTACGCTGGTTATGTGGTGCTGCCTGACCAGAGCCTCGTGGGATTGCTGGTATAAGTAGGTACCTTACCTCCCTTATTCGACTTTTCCTTTTTCTTTGTTTAAATCCCAAACTCCTTATTCCATTCCTAACCTCATTGATTCTCCGCCAAGCTCAAGGCATTTATTACTAGCATCATGGCGATTCCCGAAGCCCGATACGGACTCGATCTCGAACGATTAGGGGCCCGGAGGTTACCCATACAAACTGTATTATCGCTCCCTCTGCCCTCTAGCGCCGACTCTCCCCTTGAAAAGTCGGGCACCGTCTGTTTCATCTGTCTAGATTGCCCCCGGAACGGGCAATATGCGGTTCAGGTGCGATGTCTCAAATCAAACCGACCGAGGAAGAAAATAGGATGGGAGATTGAGCTTGCCGAGGAGGACTCTCTTTCCGAAACTCCTTCGTACTCTATGGATAGCCCTAAAGCCAAGATGAGGTACGCGCGTTTTGAGCCATGGGATACCGTTCTCGAAGACGACAGGGCAGTGTATATCAGGATGCTCAAAATATGCTTCCAGCATCTTGGGAAGTGGAGGCAGTGGCTGCCGTTCTACGGTGTGGTGAGCGTTACTGAGGTTCTCGTAAGTTTTGAAGAACAATGTTTTTTTTCTTTTCTTTTTCTTTTTCCTTATGAGTCTCTAAACACTAACCAGCGACCGCCACAATGGTACTAGTTTCAATTTGACGGCAGGATGAGCTACGATGGTCGTTTCTCGGGTCTGATGCTACCAGTGGACCTTGAAAAGACGAAACAGGACTGCCAACAGAAAATCGACAGGGAGCCAATCCCCGACATTATCAACAACTGGGAATCCTGTTACGACGGCTTCCACGCCACGAACTGCGAAAACGGGTGGATATACTGGGACCAGGAATGTCTTACCGTGTCAGCAGCGAAATCCAAGGAACGTCTGCGGCGGATACCGTTGCACTACTTGTTCACCACTTGTGCCCGAAACCCCGCGAATGCTAACGGGTTGGATACTTTGTCTGGAATGATACAGGACAGCTGTATTTACCCGACATCGTAAGCCTCTTCAACACACCACTGGGTCCTTACAATACTGACATTATAATAACAGCGGAGATGACCGAGTAGAAATACCATCAATGAACAAGCTCTGGAATGGCAAAACTCCAGTCAGGGCCCTTCATTTTGTTTTTGGTTGGCAAATGGATCGGATCAAGCTGGAAGTTCCGTATTTGGTTTCGGGAGGGGTTTTAGGTATTGGCCTTGTCTGGCTTGTAGTTCTCCTTTCTCGGGGCGCTGGGTTTGACTGGAACAGCGCCCTGGCCCTTGGACAGGTGGCTGCGGCATCTGTTGCCATTCTGATAACATCTTTGAGGTATTAGTAGTAGGTTTACGTCATTCCTTCTAGCATTGCTTCCTTTACAAGCGTTAGTCCGCCACACCACTAGGACCCCACCGTCCAAAATCGCGTTTTGCCTTCCTCAGACCAGAGACAGTTTCCGCTGTCACCGTTGGTACCTAGAGTTGGATAGGTAAGATACGTAAGGTATATAGTAGGTGTTATTTCATGGTGCGGTTGTCCGTTCTTATAACTATCAGTTTAATGCCTTCCTTAGCAGCATCAGCCATCTTGTCCTTATACATCATCTTACACCCTTCCACAGTGTAATATCTAATGCACGTA
The DNA here is from genome assembly GCA_039881045.1 of Chaetomium olivaceum. Lineage (NCBI taxonomy): Eukaryota > Fungi > Ascomycota > Sordariomycetes > Sordariales > Chaetomiaceae > Chaetomium > Chaetomium olivaceum. The sequence continues at coordinate 36,516 of JAYWVB010000047.1, read as the reverse complement.
CACTACATGTGTTTCAGCACCGTCGCGGCCTCCGCGCCTGCTGTTGGAGACGTATATCGTAGGACCAAGAGGCGGGGCAAGAAGATGGTCCAAAAGAAGGCGGCCAAGCCAAAGAAGGAAAAGGCGGGCTCCGGATGGAGGGATATTACCCAGGCCAAACAGATGGATGCCACGAGTCTGCGCAAGTTTGTGGCATGTGTGGCCAAGGCGCTCTTTGGCACCGACCAACCTGCTGAGGACGATGACGAGGAGGAGGCTAGCGGGGTCATAGACGAGGAAGATGATCATTCATCTTCGACCGGCGGAGGAGCAGCATGGTCGGAGCCAAGCGAAGGGGACGGCAGCAAAGGGTCCTCTGGCTCAGAGACCCCGGACTCGAGCAGCTACACTCCGCCGCCGCAGAAAGCCTAAAAGACCGAGCCCGTCCCCGGCAGCCTGAAGCCCCTGAACTCGGCATCGGCGCCACCGGCGGTGAGCAACCTAGTCCTCCCCCCAACCGACATCCTCGAATCCTTCGGCGAGGTGAAGATGGCCACGGACAATCTCATGCGGGAGTACGAGATCGAAAAAAACGGAAAGGACCGTCCTCGCCGGCAGCAACCGTCTCTGCACGGCGCTCGTCTGCGAGGCCCTCACCGAGCTCGGCTGCCCCATCGCCACCGCCACCGCGGGCCAGCTGCTCGACCGGGTCCCCTTTCTCCCGCAGCACGGCCGGCTCATGCATTCAACTAGATGAGCTACCGGCGGATGCGCGACGTGGTGGAGCGTCTGGCGGAACGTATCCAGAGCCGCGGCGGCACGGGCGAGACGTTCAAGGTGCTTGAGATGGGCCCCGGGACGGGAGATACTACGCTCGTCATGGCGCCGCTATTGGCATCACTCGAAGCGCGGGGTATTATGCGGGTTGAATACAAGTTCACCTACTTGTCGCCGTCGTTGGCCGCCAACGCGCGTCGCCGGTTCAGCAAGATGTATCCCTTCATGCGGTTTGCGGTGCACGACATCGAGAAGTTGCCGGCCGAAGAGCTCCGGGGGCAGCACCTAGTGTTTGCCAGCAGTGCCATCCACGCCACGCATAACCTGGTTGTCTCGGCTTCGAACGTACGGCAGGCTCTGCGGCCGGACGGGTTCGTCATGATCTTAGAGATGACCGAGGTGGTCCCCTTCATCGACCTGGTCTTTGGGCTTCTAGAGGGGTAGTGGCTGTTTGACGACGGCTGAAACACGCGGTTGTGCCGGCCGAGCACTGGGAACGCGAACTGCACGCTGCAGGGTTCGGGCACGTCGACTGGTCCGACGGCAACTTGCCCGAGAACGCGGTTCAAAAGGTCATCTTCGCGTTAGCTTCAGGGGCCCAGGGACCTCGCCTCCCAAAGCTCTCCCCGAGCCACACGACCGAACTCGACCGAGGTGACGTTGCAGGTCGCACAGCCGAAGCGAAACGGCTTGTAACAAAGTACTCGGACGGTTGGGCCACGCAAAGCTTGCAAGCCCTTACTACCCGACGAGAGAAAGGCCAAGGTCAACCAAAGCGCAATCAAGCAAATCTCAGCGCGTAGTCCTTGTAACGGGCGTGACGGGATGTCTCGGTTCGCACCTCGTCCAGAAACTGGCCGAGAACCCCGAGATGGCGCAAGTGGTGTGCCTCAACCGTCGTAGCATCAGCGGGGTATCGGCCGACAAAAGACAACAGGAGGCATTCGTATCCAGGGGCATCACGCTGTCGCCCGGGCCACGCGCGAAGCTGCGCGTCTTAGACGCCCACACGTCCCAGGCGCAGCTAGGCCTACCACAGCACGACTACACGTGGCTCTTGCAACATGGAACCCACATTGTGCACAACGCCTGGCCCATGAGTGGCACACGCCCCGTCAGCACCTTCGAGCCCCAGATGCAGGGTATGCAGAACCTTCTAGACCTCGCCCGGGAGATGGCCACCCACGAGGCCGTGCACCCGTCGTTCCGCATCGGCTTCCAGTTTGTATCGTCCATCGGCGTGCTCGACTACGCCGGGGAGGTGCGCATGCTCGAGGACCGCGTGCCGCTTTCCGCCGTCCTGCCTAGCGGTTACGGCGAGGGTAAGTGGGTGTGCGAGCGCATGTTGGACGAGACCCTGCACAAGTACCCCAGCCTTTTCCGGCCCATGGTCGTGCGGCCCGCTCAGATCTCCGGCTCGTTAAGAAACGGTTTCTGGAACCCTGTTGAGCACTTTGCGTTCTTGGTGAAGTTCGCCCAGGCCCTGCGTGCGTGGCCCGACTTTGACGGCGTGCAGTGGATTCCGGTCGACCACTACGCGAGCGTCATGGCGGATTTGTTGAAGATGGGCATCACCGGCGCGCCGGATGCTTATCACGTGTACCATATCGACAGTCCTGTGGGCAAGCAGTGGAAGGCTATGTCACCGGTGCTGGCAGCCGCCCTCGATATCCCGCCGCACTGTACCATCCCCTTCAAGGACTGAATCAAGAGGGCTCCGCCGTTCGCCACTTCTTCCGAGACGGAAAACCCCGCGGCGCGTCTCGTAGACTTCCTCGATGGCCACTTTGAGCGCATGTCCTGCGGCGGCCTAATACTAGATACGGCGAAGGCAAAGGAGCACTCTCAGACCATGGCCAAGGAGGGTCCCGTTGACCTAGAGCTTACACGTCTCTACGTGGCGGCTTGGAAAAGGATGGACTTTTTGAGATCTTGAATTTAGCAGGTTTTTGGCGTGAGCTATTTTCTTTGCAGGAGTTATAAGATTAGCCCCAAGGGTTGTTGTGCTATATTTCCTCACAGGAGCGTGGGCGCGTCACAATGTGTCGATGTGACCGAAGGACGCTGGGTTTCGCTGCAACTTTCCCTTTCCTTTTTTTCTCTTTTTTTTTTCTTTTCTTTCATGCAATAGAAATATTAGGTTCAGTAGTCCGAATTGAAATAACCGTGTTAAAAACAACAATAAACCATCGCTGTTTGCACTGCATCCTGATGGATTCAATTCATCAACCACGTCGTGGATTTCGTTTTGTTGTGTCTGCCATTTCGTAATCGTCAAGAATTTCTCAACTCCTGTCCCCTTGTAACTGTGTATTTCTCACTAGTCACATCCAAGCAAGTCCTGTATCTCAACAAAAGAGCAGGCATAGGACTTAGCATCCTGAGTACTAGGTGATTTACAAATGGCTGCATTCATATTGAATCATTAGTGCTACGGTTGCTTCTGCTAACGGTATCAAACTAAGCAGTAATTGTTCGCAGACAGGTACTCAAATAACCCATGGCGAATGTTCCTCGCTCCAGCCATTAATTGCCAGTGCCAGTCATGTTTAGCTGTCATAACCGCAAATATGACGTCGGCCAATATCGAGACGGGACAAATCAACAAACGTATGTGCATCTCCCACGAGCTCAATGTGATTTTTGCGAGGTTTTATTGTAATCACCCCCCTTTCCGTATTCAAAGTTTGTGTAATGTGATGGTACAAGCTCAACAACCCGTACGGAACATGCCGCTAAAATACCTAAGGTATAATAACCCCTCGGGAGAATTGAAGACGAGCTCGGGAGAATTGGAGGCGAGGACAGAGTTGATCAATCCATTCCTCCAATCAAACAATGTATGCGATGATTGCTCTAAACTGAATACGCTCCTCGTGTACCTTACGTAGTGGAAGAATGAACCTTGGCAATGACATTGGAACGCCTATGGAAGGTGGAAATCATTATTTCCACAGTTGATGATTTCCACAGTTTCGGCAACCGGTAACAACGGGGTGCGGAGAGCTACGTTCCTTTGACTGAGCCTCCGCGAGTCTATCCGGGAAAACTGCCGTCCGGGAATTAGAAGTAACGAGTTGGAGATATAAGTTGGAACTCGGCCCCTGAGCTCCGTCTTGATACCGCAGCATTCTGGTCGAGCCAAAATATGACAACAGCCAGAAATCGATCATGAAACTCTGTCTCCTTTCCCTTCTCCCCTTGTGGGCAGATATAGCATCTGCCACAATCACCGCCACTGAATCCAGTTCCGCCATCAATGTCAAAAATGACCGCTTGACCTTCTCAGTCAGTAAAAGCGCCGGCACAATCAACGCTCTCACTCTCGACGGACAAGACCTTTTGGGCTCTGGTGGCCGACTTTACCTTGATTGCCACTGCGACAGTGGCTACTGGAATGGGGGCTCGTTCCAGCTCTACAAGGGCACCGACAAGTCAGGGACAGCTTACGCGGGGGTGCGGATTTCGACAAAAGTCGATAGTGGCAGGACATTCGAGTCGTACTACTTTTTGAGAGATGGCGAGACCGGCCTTCACACTTTTGGCCGCGCCGCATACCCGAACGGAGGTGCGCTCGGAGAGATGCGCTTCCTCTTCAGACCCAACACGGCTATCTGGAATCATCTTTCGTCATCTGATGAGATGTGGTCAGTCTTGCCGACCGATGCTGGTCGGACGACTGTGCAAGACACGACATACCGCATCTCAGGGGACGGCATTAACGCCAAGTACCGGACTCAAATGTCGGATTACTTTTCCAAGTACATGTTCTCGGAGTCTTGGGAATATCACACGCATCACGGTCTAGTTTCCGACGGCCAAGGCACTCGGGACGGGTCCAGTTACGGGGCTTGGCTCGTCATGAACACCAAAGACACGTATTATAACGGTCCCAAATGGTCTGATCTGACCGTTGACGGCATTGTCTACAACTACATCAGTAGGCTGCATCTCTTTGTTTCATCTGACTGGATGTTGCGGGATGTTCACTGACTTCTGCCCCACCAGTCTCCAATCACCACGGCAATGGCAATCCAGACACTCAGAAGTTTGACCGCACCTTTGGCCCGGTAACGAACTCTCACTCAACGTATCATACTTTGATGATGCTAACAATTTTAGCAATATTACTATTTCAACAAAGGCCCAAAGAATGTGTCGGTCAATGACCTCCGCAGCGACGCTGGCCGGTTTGCAGATCCCAGCTGGAACGCCGACTTCTACGACTCCATCGCGCAGTACGTTCCTGGATATCTTCCCACCTCCGGTCGTGGCACTTGGTCTGGCCGCATTCGTCTTCCCGAAGGAGTCACAAAGCCGATTGCAGTTCTCGCAAGCAACGGACGGGACTTTCAGGACAATAACTTCGCCACCAAAGACCGGCAATATTGGGGCGAGGTGAGTTCCAACGGCGAGATCACCATCCCTCGGGTTGCTGCTGGCACCTATCGTTTGACCATCTATGGCACCGGTATTTTCGGTCAGTACATCCAGGACAATGTGGTGGTTAAGGCAGGAGCCGCAACCACAACAACGGCAACATGGACCGCCGAGTCCGCCGGGACCGAGCTCTGGCGCATCGGAACACCGGACAGGAGCAGTGGCGACTTCCGTCACGGCAATGAGCATGATACGACAAGGACCAACAAGCCGAAGCAGTACCGCCTCTATTGGGCGGTCCATGACTTCCCCAAAGACTTCCCCAATGGCGTGAACTTCCACGTGGGAAAGAGCGACATCAAGCGGGACTTCAACTACATGCAGTGGAGTGTCTTTGGCGGCAAAGGAAACGCGATTCGGCCGGACCCGTACTACACCAACGTCAACGCCTGGAATGTTACATTCGATGCTACGCCGGCTCAACTGGATGGTAAGACACAAGCTATCTTCACTGTTCAGCTTGCCGGCGTCAAGACGTCGGCCGGCAACACCGATGATACGGGCAAAGCGTTTGCCAATCTAGATTACACCGTCACAGTCAACGGCCGACCACTTCCGGTTTGGACGATTCCGTAAGTTTCGCTCGAGGAAACTAGGAATGCCCATGGCTAACTCTTCGCCCAACCAGTGCCAACCAGAGCAGTTCCTGTGGTGCAAGATCCGCCGCTAGCTGCTACAACACACGCAATCGGTGGACCTTTGATGCCAGCTATCTCAAGCAGGGGTTGAACACTTTCACGCTCGCTCTCCCCGTCCGGGCGACCGCACCAGAGACTGCCGTGCTTCCGGAGAGCGTCTATCTACAGTATGATGCGTTGAGGTTGGAGGTTGCCTAATCGTTTGTACTGTTTTAAAGCTGGTTGTTAAAATCAATGGGCATTGATTTCGATTGCACGGATGCCGCCTATACTTTCCTCGACGATTGATATATGAAACGCGTTGCACGGTGATGCCGGTCCCACCCTCAGAAACACTACTCGATTCACGAGTAATAGACACCGAAATGCAACTGACCGTGTCTCCAGCAACATCGGTTGCTTTGAAGGTTGGCGGTACCATACGAAGTTTCGCCGAAGCCAAGTACGGCCACGTACCCGAGCCCCGCCATTCCTCCACAGCGTTTGGCCTGGCCGGAATTTTGGTCAGTGAGTTCACCGCTGCTCTTCTTGGCCAATTTGCCCAAGACACGGAGACACACTTAATTTCAGAACCGCCGTCACAAACTGTCACTATAAGCGCGCCGCCGCCGGCGCAGCTGTATGTCGTCAAGCTCCACCGGAACCGGATGCGTGTCTGTTTCGACGTCCTTCTCGACCACTGCACGCCCGAGTTTTGCAGTGAGATAGAACGAGACCCCCGCGCGGCCGATCCACGCGGTTACCAAACTGGGAACCGGCGACAGGTACGAGGTGGGTAGGAGACCGGCGTTCGATGCGGGAGTTGCTAAGGAGATTGCGAGGATGTAGGAGTGTGACGAGGGGCTCGCCCCTTACTTTACCGACAACATCAGTCATTATGTACTACTATGATGGCATGCGCGTTGAAGACAGTTTGGAGCTTTATCCATTCTTTCCAAGCTCCCGGTCTCGAGGCCGCCGTGGGGAACATTCCTAGCTCCAGGGGTGGAGGTTCGTGAACCGGTATCCGCCTTGCGCGGCTAAAGTGGGGCTTCCGGTAGGGGATGGTACGCTGAACCGCGAGGATGTCCAATATAAAAAGTGTTCGGGATGCACCAATACCCCTCAGCATCCCGTACTTGCCACCTGGCTGTGTCTTATGTCCAGGGGTGCCTGTCATCTCCCGGCCCGCGGCAATCATGTCCTCTTTCTCCGTCACTGGTCAGTCCTCCTTGTAAATTAGTACCGTAACGGGCTCGTCATTGCTGAGCGACGTACGGATAGACGCGAAGAAGCGGTACTGAAGTAGCACAAATGCACAGGTAAGGAGAGGGTGGTAGTCGCCTCGTCGGTACAAGCGATTTCTCCACCATGCGCTTGCTCCCATCGATTAACATGGGTTGCCCGCTCGGCCCCGGAACTTATCATGGGAGTTGGGAGCACAGAGAGACAGCCCCCATTCCACCTGGGGTGCATCATGAATACCAGCAGCCCTACAACGACTGGGTCTTGCCTCCCAGACCAGAAGGCGTTGGATGACACCACTCTAGTACCCCTATTCCCTGGCCGAGTGCCGCGCCTAACCTTGGCCTAGAAATGGTGTATGGATGGGCGCCGAATCCGTCGCTTCATCTGCATCAAGTCCCGGCATCACCTACACCCGTGACTACGCTTACAAACTTTCTTTCGGTGATGTGATGTTAGGGGTGTCTGTGCCCTCGAAAGTCCCGTGTTTGCGAGCTAGCTCTGAGCGATCATTCAGGGCTGGCTGTGATTACCCGACTCTTATCTACTAGTGCAGGGAGTTTGACGGGCACGGACTCGTTTCTCTTTCCCCTGTTGATCGATGGGATGGGCGCCAGCGAGTGCATGGTTGAACGACTAAGGACCCTAATTAGATTAATCCCTGGCATCCAGTTCTGCTACTCTTTCTACTTCTCTGCAGGGGAGCGAAAACAAACAGGCTTTTGCGCAACCTGCCAGACCGGACTATCCAATTTCCGTTAGTGACGGGCACGATACCTTACCGTCCAAGGCTTACTATCTTTCGAGACAGGGAAACCCAGCGGAACAGGGCAGCATCACGCCAGTCTTAATTGCCAAAGTCAACTGTCAGGTTCTGCCGCTCCCTAGAAGATTACAACAATCAACACTCGAGTGGCGAGGCGTCATGTTTCTCGATAACCTGAGGTATTTCTGTGGAAATTGAGGTGCCCGCTAAGGCTCAAAATTCAATGTGTCGCGAATTGGCGTTGTGGGGTGGTGTGATGGACGCAATCAAGTTCCCCACGTTCCCCATATTCCCCATATTCCCATGTTCCCCACACTTTCACTACCATCTTGTACATCACATTAGCGCCCTGTCATGATCCCAGGTTCGGGTCTGGGGGCAAGAATAGGGAGGGACTGTGCGTCGAGTGCACCAGGTATCAAACGTTGGCTTGGAGAAGGATGCTCCAACCATTGGGCTTGGGCCCTTGACCGACCACGCTGGCACATCAGGCCAAGCCAGCTGACCTTCTAGAAAGACACAGAAACCTTCTAGCGGCCTTCAAGTGTTTTCCCGCCGCATAAGTGCCGGGGACCATCAACCGAGTAAAGAAAGTCGAACATTCGGGTACCGGAGACTGCAACCTTGAACACACTCAGGCAAGCGTTTATCCACTCGAGTCCGAGACCGAAACCTGGGGTAGCATCGTTCCTGGTTCTCGAAGCCTTCCTTGCAGTAGTCCGTGTCGTGAGAGCACTAGCTGGCCCACCAAGAGATGTCGGCCATACCGACACTTACTTTTTACACTTGGGGCTGCGAGTCTTGGACCGGGAAGTGCAACGCTCGAGGAGGGGGAAGGGGGGGAGTTACCAACTTACCAGCTTTCTCCGCCTCCCCCTTTATCCGCCAATCAGTGTGTCGGTGGATACTTTCGAAGGGCAACCGCTCGAACGTTGAAGCCTTGCATCCAATGTCATCCCCAGGTACAAGTAAGTAGCCAAGCACGCCAAGCCACCAGTATGCTCATGAGTCCCTTTCACTCAGTGGGTTCACGCCCCGCCGAAAATGCCGCAGGACGCTCACGACATCCAACATCCACGAAGCATTTAAACAGAACTCAAGATACTCCATCACTAATCATTACAGAATCGCGATGACACCTTGTCCGAGTCCTTGCCATATGGAGCATGCGGTCTGGTGCCGTTCAGGTAGGGAATCGTCTTGGAGGGTAAGTACCTACCTAGGTACGTCTTGTCTACCTCTCGCCTTACACAAACAAATCGGGATATTCACAGAAATTAGGAGTAGATCAAGAGTACTAAGTCTTGTACACGCAGAAAATGAAGCTAGGTAAGCATGAAAGACGCGACTCGGAAAAAGAATGTATAAAAGCCTGTGCTTCCCCGAGAATTCGAGATATCCCTACACTCACAGTCATCATCCCTCCATCGGTTGCCTTCCGATCCAGACTCTGGATGCACCAGTGTTGTCATAATGACTTCCTTCTTTGCCTGTGCAGTACTTTTCGGGCTCTCCCTTTTTGGGGGAGTAGGCGCGCAAACTTACAATGAGCTCTACAGACCTCGATATCATTTTACACCGGCTCAGAACTGGATGAATGATCCGAACGGCCTTTTGTACCACAACGGCATCTATCATCTTTACTACCAGCACAACCCTGGAGGAAACAACTGGGGCGCCATGTCCTGGGGCCATGCCACCAGCGACGATCTGACCCACTGGAAGCACCAACCCATTGCCCTGCTTGCGCGTGGCTACCCAGGTGAAATCTCTGAGATGTTTTACTCTGGTTCTGCTATCGCCGATACCGAGAACACGAGCGGCTTTGGCACAAACGGAACTGTCCCATTTGTGGCAATGTACACCTCCTATGTGAGCCCTGAACTGCTAGCTAAAAATGCCGGCCCCATCTAATGCTGTCCAATTAGTACCCCGGGTCACGCGACCTACCCAGCGGCAAGTCGGTAAGCGGTGGACAGCAAGCTCAGTCTATTGCGTACAGCCTGGACGAAGGCATGACCTGGACGACATACGATGCCGCTAACCCCGTCATCCTCAACCCGCCAGCACCCTACGCAGACCAGTGGCGTGAATTTCGAGACCCATTCGTATTCTGGCACGAGCCGACTAAGAAATGGGTTTCCGTGATCTCGCTGGCCCAACTCCACAAGCTCCTCATCTACACCTCGCCCAACCTGAAGGAGTGGACCTATGTCAGCGAGTTCGGCCCCATGAACGCAGTCGGGGGTGTCTGGGAGTGTCCTGCTATCTTCCCACTTGCCCTCGACGGAGACGAATCCAAGACCAAGTGGGTTGCGCAGATTGGACTCAATCCTGGTGGGCCCCCTGGAGTTGTTGGCTCAGGAACGCAATACATGGTCGGCAACTTCAATGGCACGACATTCGTTGCGGACCCCGACACTCCACCTCCGTCTTCCACCTCCACATCACCCGTTCCAGAAGCAACCGGGGATGTTACATTTCAAGACTTCGAAGGCACTGGCGATTTTGCGTCGCGCGGCTGGGCTGCCACGGGGGGGTTGGTCGGGGCCGCACCGGCTCAGGGGACACTTCCGGGACAGCAAACCGTCGCTGGATATACCGGCAATCATCTGGTGAACACTTTTTTGAACGGAGATTTGACAACCGGCACGCTCACCTCGCCGCCCTTCACAATCACTCGACCGCTAATCAACTTCCTCATCGGCGGCGGCAACGCACCAGGCGAGGCATGCATCAACCTCAAGATCAACGGGCAAAGCCAGGCTGTGCGCACTGCCACAGGCCGCGATGAGGAGAGACTCCTACCACAGACTTGGGATGTTACTGAGTATATTGGCCAGACCGCCGTCATTGAGATCGTGGATAAGCGGACGGGTGGCTGGGGACATGTCCTCATTGACGAGATTACCTTCACTGGTGATGCTACCGCCCCCCCGCCCAGGAGTGATGATGGCGTTTTTGATTTCAGTGGGACTGGTACGTTTGAGAGTCTCGGATGGACCGCCACTGGAGATCTTGTCGGTAAGAGCCCGGCCAAGGGAACGCTGGCGGGACAGCAGACTGTGACTGGGAATCGGGGAAGCTTCGTCAACACCTTCTACGATGGCGATGCGACTACTGGAACTCTGGTCTCGCCCACGTTCAACATCACGAAGAAGCGAATCAACTTTCTCATTGGCGGTGGGAACGCCCCCAGTGTGCAATGCATCAACCTCAAGGTCGGCGGCCAGGTTGTCCGCACTGCCACGGGCAGTGACAGCGAGCAACTCCTACCAAAGAGCTGGGACGTTACATCCCTCATCGGCCAAAGCGCCGTCATCGAAATTGTCGATCTCAGCAAGACTGGCTGGGGCCATATCCTGGTGGATGAGATCTCCTTCTCAGATGATTCAACTGAGCCGCGAGGGACCAACTGGATGGACTGGGGCCCTGATTACTATGCTGCCGCACCATTCAATGGGCTTCCGGCTGAGGACCGCACCAACATTGCCTGGATGAACAACTGGCAATACGCGAACAATATCCCCACCTCCCCATGGCGCAGCATGTTGTCGATCCCTCGGAAACTGTCACTCAAGACCATCAACGGATGGGCAACACTCATCCAGCAGCCTGTTGCGAACTGGGACGCTCTACAAACGGAAACGTATTCCAAAGTTTTGAACACTGTGAATGAAGGAAACCAACCCATCCCGCTCTCCGGGAAGTCCCTCGACATCATAATGTCATTCTCTGACCGGGACTCGGCGGCCTCGTCTCAGTTCGGCCTTCTTCTCAGATCAAACTCGGACCTGGCACAGCAGACACGGATCGGGTACGACTTCGGCACAAAGAGGATGTTTGTGGATCGATCCAAGTCTGGAAATGTCGGCTTTGATGGGACATTCGCCAACACTTACTTCGCCCCGCTAGCCCCTGGCAGTGACGGCAAGGTCAACTTGCGCATCCTTCTCGATTCCTCTTCGGTTGAACTCTTTGGCGGCGAAGGTGAGGTCACCTTGTCTGCGCAGATCTTTCCTCAAGACTCAGGGATCGATGTCTGGGTTTTCTCGAGTGGGGGAAGTACAAAGGGGGTCGCGATTGATGCAAAGATTCTGGGGTCCGCCTTCGGTCCATCCAACCCAGGCACGAACAGTACAAGCATCGACCGCGCCAGCTCGACGAGTACTACTCTCAGCTCGACAAGCACCACTCTCAGCACGGTGGTAAGGACGACGGAAAGTCCGACCGCCGTAAGCACAACCACCGCTGCTCGCCCTTCGGCCACTGTTCCCGTCGACTTCCGCCCTGTTTTCCACTTCGTGCCAGAGCAGAATTGGATGAATGAGCCAAACGGTCTGATTAAGATCGGGTCGACATGGCAGCTATTCTTCCAGCATAATCCCACGGGCAACTTCTGGGGGAACCTCAGCTGGGGTCATGCAACCAGCACTGACCTGGTATCTTGGACTCACAAGCCGGTTGCGATTTCCAGTGCGAATGGCATCCAAGCGTTCACCGGCACTGCGTATTTGGACGCGGAGAATCTGTCGGGGCTGGGATCGTCATCAAACCCGCCATATCTCGCCTTCTATACCGGTTACTTCCCTGACACGGGAGTGCAGGACCAACGGCTGGCTTACAGTCTCGACCAAGGCGTCACATGGACCAAATACGCGGGCAATCCAATCATTTCAAAAGCCCAAGAAGAGCCCCATGATATTACCAAGGGTCTGGAAACCCGGGATCCGAAGGTCTTTTACCATGCTCCCTCAAGCAAATGGGTCATGATTCTCGCACACGGTGGCCAGAACAAAGTCACCTTCTGGACATCGAGCGACGCACTAGCCTGGACCTGGAGAAGCGACTTCAACTCCAGCCACATCCCCAACCTGCCTGATGGAATCAAGGGTTGGGAGGTGCCCGACTTCTTCGAACTCCCCATCAAAGGAACAAGCCAAAAGAAATGGGTCATGATCATCACCCCGGCCACCGACTCTCCCGCGGGCGGCAACGGCGTCTTCGCACTAACCGGCTCTTTCGACGGCGTCGTCTTTACCGCGGACCCCGTCGACCCGGCCACCTTCTGGCTCGACTACGGCCGCGACTTCGACGGCGCGCTGACGTGGGAAAACGTGCCCGGCTCGGACGGCCGCCGCATCCTCGCGTCCGTCATGAACAGCTACGGCGGCCACCCCCCGACCAACACCTGGAAGGGCATGCTCTCCTTCCCGCGCACACTCGAACTGCAACAGCTCAACAACAACAAAGTCCAGTTCGTGCAGCTGCCCGTCGAGGAGCTCGACGCCTACCGCTGGCCCGTTGCCAGCATCGCCAACCAGACCCTCGCCCCCGGGCAGACGCTGCTCTCCGACGTGCGTGCCCGCACGCTCGACATCCAGATGTCCTTCGCCCCGTCCCCGGGCTCCACGCTCTCGCTCGCGGTGCGGAAGGCGGGCCCGCAGCAGACAGTCGTCAAATATGCGCAGAGCGCGAAACAGCTGTCGGTGGACCGCACTGCTAGTGGGAACATCTCGTATGATGCGGCGGCGGGCGGTGTCCACACGGCGACTGTGCAGGCGGGTGCGGACGGTGTGGTGCAGTTGCGGATGTTGGTGGATGTGTGCGCGCTGGAGGTGTTTGGCGGGCTGGGCGAGGCGGTGATTTCGAATCTGATCTTTCCGGATGTGGCGGCTGATGGGCTGGAGCTGAAGGTGGAGGGGGGGAATGTGGTGCTGCGGTCGGTCGAGGTGTGGGAGGTGCTCCTTTAAGCTCGGGTTGGGGTTGTGGTTACTGGGCAAGATCAATGGTTGCGCTGATGTATGGGGCGAGAGAGGGGGACGGTCTCTAACATCTAAAATCTTTCCTTTTGTCTCTTTGGCTGGCACTTTGCTGCACTTGAGCTGTCGATATGCAGATTTTCTGTCAGCGCGCGGCTCCCTTTTCCATAAGCACTGGCATTCTCTTTTCAAGAGCCTGCAAGACTTGAGGGTTGACAATATTGAGCTGAGTCTACCTACGCTAATCCAAGTTAGACTCGGAACAAAGTACGTGATTATGGATGTGCGCCACCGTGGGGGTTGGCCCTGGGACAGGGGTAGAGTGCACGGAACGGAGAAGCATAGTCTCAACCAGGAATGATGTTGGGTTGAAACCATGTATCAAGGTTGCTGAGGAAAGACGTGGTGAATTTAGATGTATCTAACCAAAGGAGATATCAAACGAATCCTCCTCAGAAAGCTACCGTGTCATACATGCATGATACAGTGCCCGGTGCCAAACTTGAGTTACAACTCAAATCCTACATTACGCAGACGCAACCCCCGTGGCCTTAACAAACTCCTTCTCAACCTGAGCCCACACCTTCTGTGCCGTGCCATCCTTCCTCATCTTATCCAAAAGCTGGTCTACTTTGGGCGGCGCGGTCTCGGCGTGGTTGGTAATAGAGTAAACACCACTAGCATGGCTCCCGTCGGTCCCCTTGGCAACCGAGACCCCTCGGGCAAAGGAACACCGGCCGCGCCACCTCCATCACCGCCCGGGAACCTGGCGCTCGTCGCAAAGAAAAGCTGTCGCTCGCCGGCCTCGTCAAAAGGAGTGGCGAGGAACGGCGCAATAACCAACGAGACTACACTCCAGATGGCCTTGACGATGGCAAAACCCAGCCCCTTCACGTCACTGCCCAGGTTCGTCTTGACGAAGCCCGGGTAGTCATGCACAAAAGATACGCTGGGTGCGGTCTTGGCGATGGCCTCGAGCGACAGCGTCATCATGGAGCAGAAGTGGCCGCGGCCACTCGGCGTAAACAGGTTGGTGGTCCGGCCGGCCAAATCGTCCATGTTGATGGGGCCTTCTTTGGTGCCCGCCAAGACCGACACGACACGGCGCAGGTCAGTTGCCTTCTGCAGCAGCGGTACGAGGTTGACGATGAGGCGGAGGCGGGCGTAGTATGTCACGGCGGTCGGGTAGTTGAGTCCTTCTTCGGTATCTGCAGAAAAAATGATGATGGGTCAGCTCAACTTCCTTTGCCTCGGTTTAGTCTAACACGCCACCGCGCACTCACCCTTTCCAGAAACCATTGTTCCAGTGCTCAGGAACAAGAGGTTTATGGATGTTTCCTTCTCCTTGATCTGGCGACAGACATCGTCGACGGAACGAAGCAGGCTAACGTCGACACTGATAAAAGTATACTCACCGTCGGGATTCAGCTTCTTGAGTTCCGTGTGGACGCGGTCGCCGGACTGTTTGGATCGGCCAAGGAAGTAAATCCGAGGCTTGATAGCATTTTTGGCGAACTGCTTCAGCGATGACTCGCCAATGCCGCTGGTTGCGCCAGCGAAAACAGCGATGAGACCCGGCCGGAGAGTGGTCGAAATCTTTGAGTTGGAAGTTCGGATTTGCTCTAGAGCAACCATCTTGGAATCTTCGTCGTCGTCTGGTTTGGCGCGTTTTTCAGTTTGTAGTCCGGCTTTTTTTTGCCAAAGCGTGACTGCCCGCTCAGGAGTCAGGATCCGCTTGAAGAAAGGTTCAAATGCTAGGAATTCACACAACAATTCCGAGGGATCGCTTGAATTAGTCATTGAACCAGTCTGGTATTAACATGGAGTGGGTCGAATACCAAGGAGGTGGTCGAACTGGCCTGGCAGGCCCGGTGGGAACAACAGAGAGCTAGTCAACAAAGTACTACTCGACAGAGGGTATTAAACAGGAGGATAGCCGACGAAGACCCCCCAGCCCTCTTATTTACCGACAAAGCTCTGATGAGACACGAAGGTCTTACAAAGGCGCAGAGCTCCCTCCTTTCCCAGGCCCGTATCGGGGATATAGGCCTCCGGGACTACCTGTTCAGGGTGAAAGTCCCGGAGGTCCGTACCCCCTATTGCGAGTGCGGGAGAGGCAGGGAGACAGTGGAGCACTTGGTGGTTTGGTGCCCCGACCCGCCGTTACAAAGGCCGTGGGACGGCAGAGAGATTCGGTCACATCGGGACCTACAAACCGTATTACGGGGAGTAGGTGCCCGGAGCAGAAGATTTGTTAGGAAGGTCCTTGGCTGGCTGATGGACTCTGGCCGGCTACTGGAGTATAGCCTAGCCAGAAGGCTGGAGCTAGAAACAGTGGATGGGGAGGGCTAGAGGGCACGGAGGCCGGCAAAGGGCCTCCTTTCTTTTGCAGTATGACGGATTCATAGATTGTTGTCTCAAAGTGGTAGACAGAGGTTTTTATCCGGCCTATACGGTACGGTTCCCTTTGTAAATAGCAGTAGAAGGACCGGCGCGCCCCAGGGCATATCGGTGTAGGAAATAATAATAATAATATTAACATGGAGTCGAGAGCCCGAAGCTCTAACAAGATCCTCGGCAGTACACCTCCGACTTTTCTGCTGCCGCCACTGGTGAAAGCCCAACACTGAATCATGAACGGGCAGAGCAGAGGAATACATTATTCACAGAGACCGTGACTAGTTTGCCAATTCACCAGAACTTCTTATTTCTGTGGATAGCGGGGCAATACTAACATTTCTATTTGGCAATCTCCCAAACAGCCACCAAACAACTGAGCCTACGCACAAACAGTCACCGTCGCGGTGGCCGTGCTAGTCCCCGCGACCGTGGTATAAGCCACGCGCGTGACAGGAAACTCCTGGGTGTTGATATCCACAATCGCCGTGCCCGTCAGCGTCGAGACCGTATTATCGATCACCGTCACCGTCGTATACACGACCGTGCGGACCTCTACGGGCGGGAAAACCTGCGAGCCCTCGCCCGTCCCACTCCCCTGCCTCCTCACCTTATCACCCCCCGCCTCACAAGCCTTCGTGACCGTCTCGGTCGTCGTCACCGTCGTGCTCGGCCGGTGGATCGTAAACGGCGACGTGGTCGTCGGGCGCGGGTTGCGGCTGTCACAAATCGTGCGGGTGGTGGTGCCGGGGAAGACGGTTCTGACGTCGGTGACGATGGCGACCGAGTGCTTGGTCACGACCGACACGCCGGAACGCTAAAGTACTCCCAGTCCGCGAGCTCGCGCGTCGGCTGCGCGGGGAAGGTGACGCCCGGGATGGTGGTCGAGCGCGTCGAGGTGGTCAGGCAGAGGCCGGTGGTGGTGGCCGTGTGCGCCCAGTTGGACCACGTCCAGGTGAGGTATTCCCAGTCGTGGTATTGGACGACGAGGGTGTTGAGGCAGTGATAGGAGACGTAGGTGGCGAGTGGGGTGGTCACGGTGACGGTCGGGGTGTGGAAGTAGTACTGGGTCTCCAGCGGGCGGTTGATATCGGTTACGGTGATGGTGCTTTGGGCCGTGACCGTTGAGGTTGACACCGTGGGCGCATGGTCCTCAGGGGGGTAGCTGTAGTCGAAGGTGATACATGATGAGGTAACGGTGCTAGTGAAGGGCGGCGGGCCTGTTGTCGTTGTCCATCCGGCCTCCCTCGTGATGGTGGGATCCGGGGGTTGACCGTGACCGTGGCGGGCTCGATCCAGATGGTCGTCGTTGTCGTCGAGCTTGCGTGATCCCGTTCGACAACAGCGTTCGCTTTGATGGGGCTCGCCGAGATGAGGGCGACAAGTTGGAGCAGGCATGCCCCAAGAGTGACCCCGGAACCTAGAGTTCTCGCCATTATTGATGCAGTCAAGCCGTTGATCGACAATGGTGACGGTGTAGAAGTGACAGTGGTGGGGAAGCAAGACTCACAGGGGCTTAAATGTGAAGATCATTTAAGCTTCTTAAAGAACTATTACTGTCTCTAACCCTCCCGAAGCTTTCTTCCCCAGGCTACCAATCCCAGCTTAAGGTGGTTGCTTAGTCTTACCATGTAGCAGCGACTGCTTACCTTCCGATGAGTAACCATGTTTTGGTGGTAAGTACCACGGCATTTATTAGCCGAATACTACACCTGCTGCACGGTATTTTACTAGAGTTGGGCCAAACCTCCCAACTTCTTGAGAAAGGCAACTAAGTTGAGTGGGGACCGGAGTGCATCTCTCCGTTAACCTCGCAGGGTTGACAAACTTTCTGTTAACTCCGAATATTCACACATCTCGAGCAAAATGCATGGAATTTTGAGAGAGTTTAGCAGCAGGTGTACAACAAAATAAAAGGGCATCTATGCTAGGGAAGGAGGGTTTCGAGAGCTGTTGGTATTAATATGCCTCCAAAGTTGTTAATAGGGGTACCCAGGTTGACCTCCCTTATGACATTGCATTCAACGATAGAACCCCCCTCTCCTCGCTTAGCTGTTTCTACTACTAATTACTCAAAGAAAGCGGAATTATTCACGATCATCACGCGAGCGTACTGTACCTGCCCGTCTGGGAGCCCCTCCGAGAAACAGTCTTCAGGCATGGGTGTGACCAGAGACGTGGCTCATTCATTGGTTGGCTCGTATAGCTGGACGTCCAACTGTGTCTGACCATGGCGAGCATGTCTCGGCGGCGCAACGGAGGGCTTTTTGTGCTTGACTAAAGGTCTTCTTAGAGCCTCCACCTGTCCACATCAAGGAATAACATTCATTCAATCTTGGGATGACTGATGCCACCCGGTTGTTCACTGCCGCTTATAAACGATCATTTCTTCGAGCTTGCAACACTCGCCGAACTTCGTACACAGTTCCTAGGAAGACAAGGAACATACATCATAGGTCTGTGGCGGCTACATCTCCAAGACGTGCACAAGATAGGCTTGTAACTATTAGGAACGGGGCTGCCGGGGTACGCCTGTCTGTTTCCATCTATAGATGCTGGCATACCAATTGTAAGCGGAAATCAAGTGAGCCAAGCACTCATCTCACGAAACGGACCTTTTTTGTCATGCGGTTTCTGATTGCTGCTGGTGGTGTCGACGGTGCTGATGCGCGTGGCAGAGGTGCGGCCTGGAACAGTGAGGAATAAGGGCACACACAATAACCTACTGTGCGCAAAACAACAAACAACTCATGCATTATTGTTGCGGGAGAGAATCTGGGCGCAACTAGCCGGTCGATTGAGGATGTGGTCTGCCCCTGCAAGTAAGCTCAAGCAACTGAGAAGCTCTGGCAACCGAAAACCGGCATTATAGTCGACTACCGAAGATACAGCGACGATGGTCAAAGCAAATGTCCTAGATAGGCCCTCTCTTTAGCCTCGGGCTTCGTCCTCTTCCTTCTCCTTTTCCTCCTTCTTCTCATCGCCCTCCTTCGCCGTCTCGGCGTCGTTGGCAATTGTCAGAACCTCCGCGGTAATCTCGTCCCCTTGATCTCCTTTTCCTCCTCCTTCTCCTTTTTCTCCTCCATCTTCTCGTTTTCGCAGGCCATCGTCGGAATCTCCGCGGCAATTTCGTCCCCTTTCATCTTCTCCACCGTGAGTTCGCTCTCAGCTACCTCCTCTGAGGCCTCAGTGATGGCAACATTGCCATCGACCTCGACCTTTGCAGCCTCTCCCAGCATTTTGCCATTCTCCATGACTGCCTCCCTATTCTTAAGTAGAATGAAAGCAATGCTCTCATCATGCTGGTCTGTGGCCCTGGTAGTGCTGTTGCCAGTTTCAGGGATCTCCTTGTCGGTACCGCCATCACCATCCTTGGGATCCTTGACATTGTGCTCCTTAGCGTCCTCTTTATGGTCACTGACCTCGACCACTTCCGTCTTGACCTCGCTTTTCACCTCCGATTCGTTTCCAACCCTGTCATGAACAACATCATCGCAACGGTTTGTAACCAAACCAACATCAGCGACGACGGCCTCATTCCCGGAGTCACCGCTACCGCCCTCGTGGGATTGGAGCTTGTGATCCTGGACCTCGTCGAAAGGTTGGCCCGTCTGGATCTCATGCACCTCATCCCCACCGGAAACGGAGCCAGGGTCTTTATTCCGGGGTCCCGCAATCTCACCTTCGTGAGCAGCAAGGTACTCCTTCATTTTCTCAACCACCTCAGGTGTGAGCTTTGACTCCTCCGAGACCTGTGCCGTGGCAGGGCGACGCTTGATGGCGGGGACTGGGCGCCACTCCGGCTCGCCCTTTTCGACTCTGAGCAACTTGACAGCGGCCCTATTCAGTCACGAAAGTCAGCAATCTCTCGAGCTTTTGGGCTTGCTAGTTATGCAAAGAGAATCGGGGGATAAGGGTGGTGTTTTAGTTTGAGCCAACACTCCACCTGGGGTTCCAGAAGTTATCTACAACACAACCGCGAGCAAAAACACGTACCACTCGTGACTAACGTCGCCAGTCCATTTCTTGTCATGCATCTTGCGGGCCAAGTCGAGAGAGTTGGCGGCAAAAAGCTCGATCTCCTCGATGAGAAACCAAGCGACGAACTTGAATCCGGATGAGTTCGAATCGCTCTTATAGCCTGCAAAGACGGCGATCGGGTCGTCCGAGACGGGGGCGTACTTGACACTGGGGGTGTCGACGCTGGCGAACTTGGGAGACTCGTAGTTGACAGGCATCCAGTCACCGGGAGAACTAGAGAAGTAATTTCGCCTCCTCGTCAAAGATCTCCACGTCGGGACCATCCTCGACTCCATAGCGGTCAAACTTGATGGATTGCGTCAGCTTGCGGCGCGATGCGCTCCATCAACTCCTCGTGGCCGGTCTCTTCGTGTCTCTCAAGAAGGAGAGACTTCTTCTCGGTGTACTGGGGCAGAAGGTGGAGATTCGATTTGACGTAAATGATGTTCTCGCTCATCCACTGTGGCTGGTTCTGGACGTGGACGAGCACGAAGGAGACGCCATCCGGATTTTCTTTGCCGCTGTTGAGGCTGCTCATCAGGTTGCGGTCGAAGTCGGTAACGGAAGGGTTATGAAGTAACTAAAAATGTGCTTCGGCAAGAAGCTATTTATCTGCCATTAGCGATCCCTATTCAGTGTTCCCGCGCGCAAGAGACGATTCAACACCAACAACAAACAACCGGGCACCTGAGGTAGCAAGTTCTTGCTTCCTGGACTCAGAGGGGAGAACTTTGAGTACATACCATCCGCCCATGAGACCGACCTTGGAACGCCCAGGTCCATTGAAGGTCGAATCATCAGAGCGATTTGCGACATTGGTAGAGTTGCGGCTGTTATGGCCATGGGAGGCGTTGCGGTAACCACCACGATTGCCGCCACGACCACCACGGCTGCCACCACGGCCACCGCGATGGGCTCGTAGATTGGTATTTGTACCACGGTACATGTTGAAGATGCTGAACAGACCTCGAAGAAAAGGATGCCTTGATTGAGCTTTGGGTTCTCGAGTCGACGCGCCCAGCCAGTTGCTAAAAACAAGAACGCAAATGCGGCTCGAAAGTAAATCGACCAAACTCGCAAAATACCCAGCAGAAAGAGGGAATGGGGCCGCGAAAGAACCCAAGTTTGTTTGAGAAGGAAGAGAAATAAGTAAGAATTTTGTGCGGGTCTCTGGTGTGAAAAAACCATGAGGCCAAGGGCAACAGCAGGTTACTTCTCGTGGAGCATGAACACCCGAGAGGCTTGGGGTATCAAGAACTGAATGGCACATGCAGGTTCCACGAGGGGGATGGGCGAGGGGTTAATTTATGCGGGTCTAAAAGAGAATCACATCGTCCTGGTGAGGAAGGCACCACCCCCGGGGGTCATCTCCATACGAATATTGGGGCAGGTGTGAGCAACAAAGGTAACAGTCACTGCCGGACAGTTGACCACTCCAAGCAGGAGTGTTGAAGTCGTATTTGGTAGATGCCGGTTGATGGTTGAGGTGCCTCCCTCATAAGGTATTTGAACATTGCTAGAGACTGGGTTGTGATTTGGGGGCCTTGATAAAGCTGGTTTGTTTATTGAAAAAGGGGTATGCTGACACTAGCTTCATACATAAATGACTTCTTCAAGATACGATTCAAAGCATCACGAAAGAAACATTCACAGGGAATCACTTTGAACTGCAGAAATGAGTGGAAATGGAATAGAATAGGTCGATGAAGAAGGTCAATGGAGAAGGTCAAAGAGCCAGGGGCGGCAAATGTCAGCATCAGGGACAATATCTCAGAGAGAAGACAAGACTCCGGATTTGATTTCGAAGGCTCCGGTGAGTGCGCCCAAGACTCATAAAACAGGAGGAAATGGCATGTCGCCAGATATCATGATAAACCCCAATAAATCCGTCTACACCAGCTCCCAACCCTGACAGAGCGGTGCGGACGGCATGCAGAGCAAGTCCAACCATGCAGTAGTACCCTTCCTCAACTCCTTTTTTCCCAAAAGTCTGTCCACTCCCAATCACCAGTCGTCTAGAACACCGTCCCATCGCTGTCGATGAGAATCGGCGGCTCCTTAGTATTCGGCCGGCTAACTTCAGCAATTTCTCGGCCACCCTGCCATCAGTGTTAGCAGTTGACCTCCAGAACAGTACACACAGGGCAATACAAACCTTCCAGCTCCCGGCTTCCAGCACCTGCGCCAAGCTAAGCTCATGCCCGGCCAACTCGTTCCTCAACGCCTTGTTCACATCGGTAGTCAACATATCCAGGAACCCCACAGTGACACCGCGCCACTCAACAATAACATCATCACCAGGGTCGAACATGGGCGCCACCTCAACCCCCCCGGTCCCCGTGCGCTGCGAGTACTCGGTGTAGTGTTTCAGGCCGCGTTCCTGGTCCTCGGGCTTGAGCGTCAGCACGCCGAGGTCGACAAAAAGCCCGCCGTTTCGGTATTCGGGTAACCCAGTAAGGAGTTCCTGGCCGGCGAACTGGATTTTCATGATGCTCTGCATAGGTTGCATGAGCGAGTATGTGAGCCATTGGGTGAGTTTGTGGAATGGAAGGATGCTCTCCCACGGCGCGATGCCGTTGGATTGTCCTGTCGCGTTGGGGAATGGCGAGAATGTCGGGCTGCTGGGTGATTGTGCGGGTTGCGGCATCGAGCTGCAGGGCCAGGCGTCGCCGAGTGAAACACCATTGATGGCTGTCCGAGATGGGGCCAGATAGGGTTAAGTCCGTTCATGAGGACGTTCCAGAGCACCGACATGGGAACGATAATCACACTCGAAGCTTGCGTCGATGGGTGGGAAAGAATGTGGTCTGGAACCTGTCATCAGCACGGTGATCGGTAAAAAGGGTTCTAGAAGCCTTACCAAGCATGTTCCCCGGCCGGCCATCTTCGCCGAAGAAGTCCTTATTCTCCAGGGCCTTACCGAGGCGGATGAGAAGTTGCGCCCTGCCTTCGATGCCGGCCATCTCGTTCCCAGGTCCCGACTGCAGCCCCTGAGCGAGCTTCTCCACCGTAAGTTGCCGTAAACCCTCCCTGTCGACCTGGTACTTGTTGCTGCTGCCCGAAAAGAGGCCCTGTGGCGAGTATTAGCAACGGTGGAAGGGGGGTCGCTAGCCTTGGGCTCAGTAAAACCTACGGTCTTGAACATATCTAGGGTAGCAACAGCAATACCCTCAGATCGCCTGTAGATCCGGCCATTCTCCACGCTCTTGTAACTCCACTCTGTGCCAGCACCAGCATCCAGCAGCACGCTGACCAGAAAGAGATCGAGAATCCGCTTGCACTTCTCCGTGTTGTCAATCTCCTCCGGCCATGTCGCCAAAAGATGGGCGATTCTGTCGCGCCCACCGACGCCAAAATGTTGGTACCGGCCGTGCCCGGGGATACTCGTGAAGGGCGCATCGTAGTCGCGCTGTTGTGTTGCGGTCAGCTATGCAGCGCCCAAGTCAGGGGCCAGCCGGGTTTGTGGACAACCCTGTGGACCCCTTCCCCTTCCCTCCCTCACAGAAACCTACCTTGATAATATTTGCAACAAACGAAACGACGTCCGGGAACTTTTGCATATCCACGTCAAAGTGGCGGAGGTCGTTTTTGCATGCCTTCGCCGTCACGATCTTGCATCGCTCTCGCACGGCGCCCAAGCTGCGCAGGTAGCCGGCGGGGTCGAGCTGCGGGTCCGGTGGCCTCGGCATCGCGACGCTGGACATCGGGCCGGGCGAGAAAGGCGTGAGCGGGGTTCCGGGGCCGCCGGTGCTCGTGGTACCAGCCGATGTGCGGTTCATCATGCGCGCGTTTGTGTTGATGGGTGTGATGATGCTCGAGGACCCCGACGTGAGGGATGATTTTGATTGTGAACTGGAGAGGGTTGGTTGTGGGTTGCTCGCCGCCTTCGGCGCCCGCTCCCTCCTCGAAAATAAGCCCATGTCGGCTGCTGTGGTGGTACGTGGATGTCGTCCCAGTGGTCGGTCAGTGGCGCACGATCGGCAGGTAACGGCGGTCTGCAGGTGGCCGTCTCGGGATTTGACAGCGGGGGCTCAGGAGCTCTCGTGACGCAGTGGGGTAGGGACAAGCGGCGCTGGAGGGGGTCGCGATTGGACGGGTGGGGGTCTGGACCTGACGGTGAAAGTTGTAGCGTTGGGAAGGGAGGCTAACCACCAGCCTGCGTTGTCAGTGCAGGGAAAATGTTCGTTGTTTGGGATTCGGGTGAGGGTGCGTCGAGACTTTGTCGTATCGGCTGCGGGTTGTGGTCTGTTTTGTGGCCTTAGGAGCATTCAATAGTGCAAGAAATCGGAACCAGGGGGTTGTCGGCCGCAGGGGGTGGCCGGGAGGACGAGGCAATTGCTGCAGTTGGTTGGGACGCTGGCAAGGAAAAAGGGTAAAAGTCAACAACAGAAGCGGCGAGGTCGTAATGGAACAAGCCCATGGGCCGTGGGCCCCTTCTTCACATGGATGGATGGGTGGAAACCAGCCTCGAACCCGCCAAGGTGAACCTGGAAGCTCGGGATGAGGAGGGGTAAGGTGGGGTCCCCCAGGGCTGCCCTGGGAGCCTGTGCGCCTTCCCTCTCTGTGCCTCTGGGCGCGACGCCAGACCCTGGTGTCCTTGCCCAGGGCATGTGGCTGCATGAGACGGGAAATTGGAGGGGGAGATGCAGAATGGGTATGTACCTAAAATAAAGAGGAAAAGGCGCGATAGAGTGCCAGAGGTCGAAATCGTTTTCCTCAATGCTCCATGAGCAACTCTCAGCGCCGCTGATTCGGAGATTCGGTCGCTTCTTCCCGTTTTCCCGCTCGTTTAAGTTTCCCCCTGTTGGCAAGTTTCTTTTTTCTTTCCCTCTTTCTTTTTCTTTGGTTTCTTTGCTGTAGACTTTTGAACGGCGACCCTTCGAGCCCACGGGATTCTCCTTATGGAATTGATCCTCTCGTTATGTCAACGAAATGTTTCTCGTTCGCAAAGTCGAAGTCTTGGACTTGGCAACGAGCGATGGTGCCCAACTGCCAACCAGGGGGACCCGTTGTCCTCGGACCCGATCGATCGAACGAGCGATAGGCTGATCGGCCACAATAACTCGCCCCTGAAGAAAAAAGTTTGGATTACCCGCGCCCACAAGGACCAGGGATGTTGAGTGAGGGATCTTTCCAAGGCAGCTTGGGTCTCTGCGCCCATTAACCGCTGGGACAGCAGCAGAGCATCAAAAGACCGCAACGGGCGAAAGCAGCCCTCTTTATCAACCAACAACCATCCCCATCTCCCTTTCTTCTGCAGTTCGACGCCTGGAACACCCCCTGGGCTTCCCCTCTGATAAACAAGAAAGACACCTGACCGTCCCGGCGCGAGCTAACTCACGCGCATCGCTGAGCCGGCGCTTCAGATGCCATGGAAGGATTTCCAGCGGTCGAGAACCACTGTAAAGCCCCGCCAATGCCTCCCAGACGATTGACGGCCCCTGCACGCTATCCCCGGGGAGCATTCCAGTTGGACCTCCAAAAATGGCGCCGCAACCGGGCCACAACGTGGTGAGGGTGCCCCTGTCTGAAACTTTGGCTTTTCTGCAGGTACGGCGCAACGTCAACCCACCATCACGGAGCGGCCTGGATTGATGCAATCCTCTGAGGATATCACACTGCGACGGTGCTCTGCCTGAATTGGGTTCTACGAACGGCCCGGTAAGTGAGGATCTTTGAGAACGTTGCAGCCTATTCACTTTCGTCGCTCGGTGACCAGGATTGTTCGAATGGGCATCCGTCGGTGTGTGCGAGATGTCTGTGACCTAAAGAAATGCTGTCCCGGGAAATCCTCGCTTCTTCAACGGGTTGTCGGGACTTCGGCGAGCAAGCGTCGGTCCCGTACCCGGCTCAACTCAGAGCAAGCAGTCTAGTTACTCGTCCACCGAGACCTGCGCTTCTGCTTCTGCTTTTGCGATCCGTGCAACAAACCAAACATCCAAGCGGCGAACCGTCAGACGCCGGTCGTCTTGGAACTTCCGCCTTGGGCTCGCACTAGGGGCGCTAACGATCCGAAAACAACGCGCCGAACCCACCGGTGTGGTTTGCTGTCTCCCTGTTTGCGGCACTAAAACAAGACTACTCGGGTCAAAGTCCGGACAAGAAAAGCTAGAATCAATCTAGAAACATCAGCGAGTTTGTCCTCGGCTCCATCCACGGCTTCGGAATCAAATCCGGAGTCAACCCGGCTGCCCCTTATTTCGTTTTGACGTCCCTCTGGTCGTTCCCGCCTCGGCCGCAGGAAACAACAACGGGGACAATGACAAAGCGAATTGAGTTCGCGGTGGTGCCAAGACAAGCCGGTCGCAAAACTTCGCCCATCGTTCGGCCTGCTCGTGGCCCGATCGCTGGTGATCGTCGAGTCCTTTGTTGTTTTCTTACGTTGTTGAAGAAAAGGACCGGTTGTGCTTGAATGTGTCTCCCGACCGGCTTTAGGTGGCGCCGCTGGTGAATTGGCACCGGCCGCGGCAGATCCTACGGTGTCGTCGTTTGTTGCAGAAACCGCTTCCTCTCCGCATTCCTCTGCAAGTCGTTACAAAGTTATACGTAGGATGTCGTTTATGTGTCAAGCAGTTACTTCATCCCACCCTCGATCCCCTCACCAGAGGAGCTTGCATCCGAACACAAGAAGAGGAAAGCCGCCGAGGGCTCTCCCCTCAGCCACTCCTCTCTCAGACTGGCACGCGCTTCGCACAAATCCGTTCTCGGCGCGAGAGTTTAGCCATCCGAGGTGCAGAGGGCGGAGAGGGAAAGAGAAGCACCAGGACAGGACGATCTGCTTTTTAGCATGCATTTCCTTGCCCGTTTCCTTCCAAGATCGGCCCTCCACGGCCCACATGCACGACCAGGGGGTGAGGGGACTCGACCCGCAAACCTTTCCCACATGGCGCACGGAGACATGGAGACCCCGTCGCTCCCGGCTCCAGCACACTCCTGTAGATCATAGGGGATGAATCGGCATATGGGAACCTCTTGTGTGTGCAGTGCCGACCCCGGATACACGCATGATGCAGAACGCAAAAGCTGGCTTCCATGACGTTTTTGCGACTGCTGCACTGTAGTAGGGTGGAGTTAACCACCGTAGGCGCGTAGCCCAGGGAAAAGAGAAGTGCTCAACTCCCTCCATGGTTCTTCAACGGCAGAGCATCAAAAATGCGGTCACGTCACGGAGTGCATTATTTAGTGTACGAGCATGAGAGAATAAGCAGTGCCATTGACGTACAAATCGGGACGCAAACATTACCTCAGCCCCCCTACTCCCTGCCCTGCCACGACACAGACTTGTGCTCGGTAGCAGGCCGTCGTCTAACTAATGCAAATGATGCCGCCAGATATCGCCGTCTGCCTCCCAACCCCTTGACCCGAAAGTGCCATCATATCGGCGCCAAAATAGCCGCGGCAGTAGAATACAGAATGATGTACACCATGACGCTGGATATCAATATTGAGATGTCCACGCTGCCATAAGAAGCCTCCTGCCGCGAACAACTTTCATTGTTGCGGCAGGAGCAAGCCAAATAATAAAAAGAGAACACAAAGCAACGATCTCAACTCCGGCAAGAACGCCCTGGCCGGCCCCAGCCAGCCGGAATGCACCGCAAAAGTCCTACGCCACACACACCATTATTTTTCCCAGCCCCCTTCCTCTCCATCACCCAAACCAAGCCATGGATGGGCGGATGCCCGCACGCATCAGAACCCCTCCGAATCCGACTAAGATTCCTTCCGGGCGTCCATCCACGACGCCGCCTCGCCACGGTCCTCCAGAATCTCAGCCGCATTCGACGGGTGGTGGTGGTGATCAACCGCCTTCTTACGGTGATGATCCCCATCCTCATCATCGTCCTGGTTCACTAGCTCCACAAACATGCTATCGTCCCCATCCCCCTCATTTCCGACCCCAATACCAATCGGATCATTATCCCGCGCCGCACTCGACGAGCCGCCGTCGTCACGGCCGCCGCCACGGTCGCCGCCCCGCGCGCCAGGTCCAAAGATCTCCTCGGCGCGGCGCCGGCCCGTGTCGGTGCGCGATAAGATCTCGAGCACTCTGGCGCGGCCTTGGTCCGTCGAGAGGTGCGCGTTAAGCTCGTCGTCGTCAAAGGTGTCGCGGAGGAGGCGCTCCTCGAGATCGTGGGTCGAGTCGCCGGAGACGAGCAACTGCGGGCCGGGCCCGGCGCCGTCGCGGAGGAAGAGGCCCGGGTGGGCAGAGGACGGGTCGATCTCCATAGAGTCGGCCCGCAGGATCGAGCCTGGCCCGGACGGACCTTGCTGATTGTGGGATGACGATGCGTCGCCTCCTCCTGACGAGTGAGAGTGCGCATTGTTCGAGAGGCCCGGGGTGGTGGGCTGGGCGGATGAGTTCCGTGGGTAGTAGGAATGGGGGGATGGGTAGCCAGGACTCCCGACCATCATAATCGAACCCGATGGGGCAGAAGCGGCCGCCGCTGCGGCCTCGGCGTTCAAGGCTTTACGTTTCAAGCTGTTCGCCTTGCCCTTGACGTCCTCGGGAAGGTCATCAGGATCTTCCACGCCATACTGAGCCAACATCTTCTGAAGCTTGGTCGGTCGCGGCTTGCGAGTGCTCTTGGACACCTCGAGGACCGGAGGGGGTTCCGGGGCAACTGGGCTCCACTTGTGCAACTCTTGCCGGAAAAAGTTGGTTTCGAATGCCAAGAGGATCTCAGCGCCTTCAATTTTGCGGAGGTAAAACCGCTGTGCCTCCGCTTCGGAAGCCGTGGCCATGATCGGGTTGCAGTATGCGCTGATGTGGTTGCGGAAATCGGTCGCATTGTCGATGATCTTCTTGAGCACCTCCTCTTCCTCCGGCTGAAATGGCAAGTTGGGAATCTCATCCTGCCAGGATAAAAGGTCCTCCAACTTTGGGCGAGCAGCATCGCGAGGAATCTTGACGCGCCAGTCGCAGATTGGGCACGTGTACTTGTCGTCCTCCTTGACCTTCCCGCGGGCAATCTTGAGGCATTTTCCGTGGTACCACTCGTGGCACAGTTCACACTCAATCATCATGCCGGCTTCTGTGCGTCGACAAATGCAAAACACCTCACGGAACTTCGGGTCCTCCCAACGGCTGGACTGTTCCTTGTCGACACTCGGCTCCCTGGAGGCAGGCTCGGCTGGAACGCGCGGCTTGTCATGGACAATGTCGAAGCAGTCGATGTTGCGGTCGAGAACGTAATCCATGTGACTCTTAAGGATATGGAGTGGGGCGTTGGTCTTCCCAAAGAGCTTCTTCCCTTTGCGCATCCAGTCCTCGTGGCGCTTTTGCTCCTTCTCGAGTTCATGCGTCCCAGTCGGTTTGGCTTGAAGTTCCTCGATTTTCTTGATAACCTCCGCAACCTCGGCATACTTGGGCCTCTTTCGATAGTCGAGCTCCTGTGTACGCTCGTTCAAATCCATAATTTGCCGGTGTGCTTCGCGCTGCTTATGAAGGATCTGGTCCACGGCGGCCATCGTTTTCGGGCAAACAGGCCAAGCGTTGGACTGCACTTGGTCTGCCAAGGTTTGCAGTTGCGGGTAATGAATCGAGTCAGCGCTCATCAGTTCCTGGACCTTCTTATCCCACATGTGGCCTGCCGTCAACTGGTCGGTGTAAAAGGCAAGATGATCGTTGTAGACCGGCACATTGAGTCGGTGGCCCTCGTCAATGAGCGCCCTGACATCTTCCAGTGTCATGAATGTGTTCCGACTGCCGCTAGCCTTCTCGTTCCACTGAAGCTGGTCCAAGAGACGCGTCAGCTGTTCGATTTCGGGCATGTCAACGTTGAAGCTCTGCCCATCTTCCAGGAGCTTCTCGACCGGGCCAATGGAACGAGTTTGGCGGTGCTCCATCATCGTTCTCGCATCCTCCTGGAAGGACTTGATAGCATCCGCGCGCTCTTGCAGCTGGGGAATCTCCGGGCAGTCGAAACCAATCTGCTTGGCTTCGTCCAGTAGACGGTAGATGTTCGCCACGTTACGCATCTCGCGTTCCTTTTGGTCATGCTGAGCATTTCCGACGGATTTGCGGGCCCCCGTCTGCCACGCCTTCTCGTTCTTTCTGCGGTTTTGTTGTTTCCGGACTGTGTAATTGGTTGCTTCTTCAACCCAGTGGTTGCAGCGCTCGACGAACGCTTTCAGAATCGGAAGGGACGGTAGGTCGTACGGGATCTTTTCGCCCTCGGTAACAAGATTACGCAGCGTCTTGAGAGATGGCGTCGCCTCCTCGTCCAGGAGCTTATCGTATTTCTCTTCCCATGCCTCGGGCACGTGAGCCTTGTCGACCACCTTCTTGCACGTCGCGGCAATGACGTCATCCGACTTGCGGTAGTAGAGGGCGTGCTCCTTTCCAAGATACCTGTCCGACTCCTGGAGATCGCAGCACGGGTGGTTTCCAGCGTGTAGCAGACACAGAACCTTGCCCGTCTTGAGGCAGATGAACCGGGAAAGATACGTGAACGCCTTGCAGTAGAAACATCCGTACTCCTCCTCCGGAACATCACCGTCGTCGATCTTGAACATCATGGGGCAATCGTCGTCGCCTTCTCCCCCAAAAACACATCGGTGGTTTTGCGTCGGGTGTTTGGCATCAAGATGCTTCGCGATGAATTCATGCTTGGCAACAAAATCGGCTCGTTGGGAGAGTTCCCGCTTTTCCACCTTCTGGAGTGCGGGCGCCAACCATTTAGCCGTCTGTATTGTGAGCCCACCGCTTGTAACACCTTCAGCTGCGGTCCACAACAACTCGTCGTGCGAGAAACACGGCTGCCGACGGAATTGTTGGAGCCTCTCGACGCCCGCGAGACCGTACGGCTCCCAGTCGCAAGGGGCAAAGTTGACCGCTTCATTAAAGTTGAATCCGTGGTTGAATCCCGCGTGGTACGCTTGTGGGAAGGTGATAACGAACTGTCCAGCCCTCTGGTCCAGAGCGAAGACACGCACCCCGGCCTTTTGCAACTGCTCCGGAGTGAGTAGCGTAACCAATTGGAAAAGAAGATCCGGTTGTGTCTCAAACAGCTCGGGAACAGCCTCTCGCATGGCGTTCTCAAACTTCTCGGCGTCTTCACCAGGAATCCCGTACCAGGTTTTTGTCGCGCCAAAGTGCTGATAGTTCGATGAATAGGAGTAGTGATCCTCGTTATGCCAGCAGAAGGTCGAGAGGTCATGCCAACGTAGACCCACGGGACAGTCATGCCTGAGATATCGGACTTGATATGCCTGAACAAACTCTCAGGGTGGAGCGGGAGTAGGGTGAGATTCCACGGGTCGGTCGAGTACGGGTTGTCGGGGAATTTCTCGATGGTCGGGAAGCCGGAGCCGTGGGTGGTGCAGTGAATGTCAGCGCCATACTCCACAGTGACGGTCTCCTCAATGTCAGCAACCAGGCGCCAAAACTCATGCTCCACGTCGTCCTCTGTGACCGGCCGATGACAGTTGAGAACGGGGTCAAACGGCATCTTGTTGGAGAAGTACTGCTGCTTGAAGTCGGCAGCCTTCTCCTGAAACTGCTTCAGCGAGTACAAACCACCTTCCTCAAACCCAAATTGGCCATCACCAACCAAGCACCGCGGACAATTCCATTCGGTCTCGGGCTTGACTTTGAGCGGGGGGTCGAGGCAAGCGCCGTGGTAACCATGGTCGCAAGATTCGCAGGTTAGGAGAAAGCTGTTTTCTTCGCTGCCTTTGCCGCATTGCTCGCATTTCTGTCTTTTTGTCAGCGGAGGGGGTTAACGGTTGAAGATAGGATCATTGAGCATACCTCTCCGGGGGATGCAGACTCGTCCGGGGCAACCTGGGTACAGCGGAGCGGAAGAGGGACATGTGAGAACCGGCGACAGTAGGCACCGTGTCTATGTAGGAATCGATATCAGTATCAACCATGCAGTCGGCTAGCAACCACCACTTTGCAGCAAGCCATGAGATTACTCACCTTTCTTGAGCCTCTTGCTCCTGCGACTCCCGGAATCTCCATCCTCCCCATCGGCTGATTCCTTCTTAGCAGAATCGAGGCTGTCGCAGCTCATTTGCCGTTTGAGGTTCGAAGGCCCAAGCGCCAATGAGCGGAATTCGGGCGTGTTCTTGGTAGAGGTAGCAGGTGTACCGTTGGGCTTGGGTGTGGCCGGGCCCTTCCCGTCAGAGGCCGAGGCTATTGAGCGGTTGACGCTTGTAAAGCCAGAGTTGATGGCCGAAAATCCGCCCGAGTTGACCGCGGTAAAGCCAGACGTTGGCTTGGGAGTGACAAACCCCGACGTATCCGACATGGAAACATCTGGATCGGTGTCCTTTGCTGCCCCATCAATGGACGCGCGCAGTGCATCCGTCGCGTGCCTCGCCGGAGACTCAGATCCGATGCCGGCGGGCGTTGGCACATTGGACCGCTTCATTGGGCTCGGAGCAGGACTGGGCGTCAGAGGGCCGCCGTACTCGAGCTCCAGCTGCTGGTGAACACCCGGTTTGGCAATCCTCAGATAGTCCTCGTACGGGCAGAGCCATTTCTGATACGAGTTCTTCAACGATGTGGACAGAGAAGACATGATCTTGCCGCTGTAGCCTAGATCACGGCCAATTTCGGCCCACTTCTTAAGCTTGCAAACCTTCTCGAAGCCGCCACGGGCCTCGACCGCCTTCTTCAGCCGATAAAGATCGAGGGGCTTCTTGTCGACATATGGCCATCGCGTCATGTTTGTCCCCTGTTGCTTGTGGAACTTGGCGAGGGCATCGAGATAGGATAGGTTCGCACGTGTGCCTAAACCATCCGGCTCAGCATTACGTCCCGGGCAGAAGCGCGTCGCGACGCAGGGAGGGGAAGCCTTACTGCCTTCGACAGAGTTCAACTCTTGTTTGCGCGTGCGAAAATGGAACCTCTGCATCTCATCGTCAGTCGGAGTCCACCATTGCGCCCCCTTGGCTCTTGCCAAAGTCACTCACCTCTGTGTCGATGGCAAAGTCTGGGTTCCACGACTCCGGAGGAATGATTTTGCAGATGCCGTACTGTCGCGCCTCGGGCGAGATTTTCCTGATGTACTCGAATGGCTCCTTCCACTCCTCCTCCGTCGGGCGATAGGTGGGCGCTTCCTGAAGGCCATGAGGTCGGCTCTTCCTCTTGGCGGGCTCAGGGCACGCATTGGGTTGACCGCGTCGCTCGACCGAGGATAAGTCGAGGGGGCGCTGGTCAGCGAGCTGAGGGGACTCGGCGGTTTGGTCGACTGTGTGCCGTTTGAGTTGGATTGTGATGATTTTTGCTTCCGCCAGCGCGCAGCAATTGCCGGGGAAGCCGTCGCCGGAGAACCTCTCATGTTTGCATTGACAATCGTGCCCTCCAAGTTGCTCAGTTGGTTTGGCTGGCCCTCTAAAGATGCCGTTCCCGAAAACCAATCTCGCTGGCGATTTTAACGACAGGGGTAACCACCTTTCGTTAAGGGGTTTCGAAATGTTGTTTGCAGGGGAATCGGTCGGGGACGGGTCAAACAAGTGTTGAGCGCATCGTAGAGGGGGGATCTGTAGAAGGGGAGCGCGACAACCGATATTAGAATGCGCGACTGCCAACGGTGCGGACGGGGCACGCAGGCGAGAATCCAACACCGGGATATGTGAGTAATACCTCTTAAGACAAAGTGCACATACCCTTCAGTTCTAGTAGATCAAAGATGCTACAAATTGTCTCTCCCTCTTACGAGCATGCGCACAGCATGAATGGGTGCGGCCCACGATCGTTCCTCTGGCGATCACAGGGAATATGGACACGCCAAGCCGATATCGAAATTCGAGATTCGATGTTGCGTTGGGCTGGCCAGGAATCGCGCCTGGGGTCAGGTCACCGTTGAGTCGGGAGGTCGGCAGAAGGTATGTAGAACAAAGATTGGAAATGGTTCGGAATAAGGTGGGTGAAGGGAAAGAAGGCGGAGCACCGAAGGGTCGGGTGTGAGTGGGCTGTGGGTAAGATGGGAGTATGGGGCCGACCGAAGACGGGAGACGTTCCAAGACAGGCGAGAGAAAGCGGCAGCGGCAGTGACCGGAACGAATTTGGGAGGCGCAAAACCGCACACACACGGGATGCACCATTCGACACTCCGCAAAATAGTGGGTCTGCGGGGGGTTCAATGTCGCGACGGAACCTCACTTTCACCACGACGTGCTTCAAATTTCTGGGCAGTTTACCAAAGGTGAAAAAATGAGAAAAAAGAAATTCTCTTGGGGAATTAGTCCATATTACAGCACTACGTAAAATACAACTCCAGCCAGACATTTTCCCAGTGCCCAACAGAAAACGATGATGCTGAAGAGTGATAAAAGACGGAAAGGATGGGACGGAATTACTTCGCGGACGAAGATCCTTGCATCTGGGCGGCATCACACAAAGAAATAGCCCAGCATGAGACCTGCCTATGAAGGCAAGCCAATGGTACAGGGGGAAATGTCCAGATCTTCAGCGGCTCTCTGTCAGAACAGAGTCACCAATGAGGCTGTTGTGGCTTCACACATCATGTATTATTCGGCTCAATCCCGAAAACAATACCTTTCTCAGCTCAGCTCTGCAAGGCCGGTCGGGGACACCAATGCTGCAAATACTTGTATGCATGTGCGGGAAAAGTGGTGTCGTCAGCTGGCGGAGGCGACTCTGATTGCGCATCTTTACCACTAATCTGTCATGTCATTGAAGCATTGACGGAGAGAGGCCCGATCGACAGGAGCCAGCATTATCATATTCTGTACAATTGCAAGTTACCGGAGGGTGGAAAAATTGGCTTTGAGATATCTGTATTCGTAGCTTTGCCCAATCCATTTTTGCGACCGGCACATTCCCAACTCATGCGATATGGGCTGGAGGGTCCATGTGGTCGCTGCAACGTGCCCAAAACGACGAGGTCCGGGTCTGATACTGGCAAGGTCCCAGTGTTGGGACTGCAGCAGCCAATCAAGAATGACTTGACGTTGGAAGAGTGTGTCGTGCAGTGGGTGCCAAGCAGGAGGAGCAAGCTGACTGATCGCTCTGTGCAACCCAACCCGGCAGATTCGCACTCCCACCTCCGAGCATCCGACGACATCAGATGCCGCGCCGTGATCAGCTCCAAGGATGGGATGAAGCAAGCAGTACATAACATACAAGGGGAAAGAAAAGGAGCCCACCGTCTAGCCATGAATAACCATCAATGTATCCGGGTATCTTAACATTTCCAGTTCCCACCATCCCAGTCCCCGAAACGCCGTACCGAAAACAAGCCAACTCCCATGCCCAATCCCCCCAAAACACCGTGTAAGCCCCGTAATATGACCCATCACTCATGCCTTGTTGACCTTTCTGGCCACGCGCTTCCGTTTCTGCTTCAATAATTTCTCCACCTCTTTCT
This sequence comes from Chaetomium olivaceum, assembly GCA_039881045.1. Lineage (NCBI taxonomy): Eukaryota > Fungi > Ascomycota > Sordariomycetes > Sordariales > Chaetomiaceae > Chaetomium > Chaetomium olivaceum. The sequence continues at coordinate 1,169 of JAYWVB010000047.1, read as the reverse complement.
GACCCCTGACTCTCAGCGTCAGTTCTTTCATCATGTCGGCCCAATCCACCACTTTCCTGCACTTTGGGCACTGGCCCTGAACCGGCAATATACCGCCCTCCTCATCGTTCTTCAGAAAATACTTGCTCCAACAAGAGAGGTGGCCAACTCCGTCGCAGCCATCGTGCGTGCAAAGAGCATGGAGCCCCTCTCCCGCCTTCATCTCCTCTTGGCAGACGACGCATCGTCCTTGACGCTCAAACTCGAATATCTCCCGCCCCTTGGCCACATACTCCTTAACCGGCTCGTAGTCCAAGGGCAACGCGTGTATCCCCCATGGCGCAGGCACTTCACCCTCCCCATCCGCCTCCGTCGTCTCCTCCCCTACCCCCCCTACCCCATTCCGCACCCCCTCCCCAAAATCCGTCACCACCTTCAAACTCCCCCTCAACCGCTCACCAACGCCAGCTTTGGCACAACACCTCTCCCATGCACCAAAAGCGTCCCGGTTGAAGAAGTGCACGCGCAGGGGCCAGCGCGCAAAGCTGGGCACGCGCAGCAGCAAGTGCAGGTTAGACGCAATCGACGCCAGGCTCTTGGGGGGCCGGCGCGGTCGTCCATTGCGATTTCTCTGCGTGGCGACGGTCAGCCGCTGCGCTGAGGGGATGTGCATCGATAGGTGAGGGTTGTTGAGCGCCCATCTGTGTAAGGGGGGTCAGTGATGGTTTTTTTGTTTGTGGAACGGTGTGTGGTGGGTCAAGTAAGGGATGTAGCCTGAGAGGTTGGGGGCCGAGGAAGCGAGGGAGAGGCGTACTCAAACTTCAGCGCTGCTGTCGAGCTCGGAAAGCCGGAAACGAGAACAATCATCTCCCAGGGCCGGAGATTGGCGCGTGAGGTGCGGACGGCGCCGCCGCGCGCAAGGCCATTGTGCTGGCTTAGCCGGCGCGGGGGGTTTGGTGTAGAACCGACGTAAAAGGATGCGTGGCGGACGGTTGATCGCAGAACGTAGACGGTGTAGAGGGCCGGGATTGGACTGTGCAGTGTCACCATGCTGGGTAACTTGGTCAGAATCGAAGACGAACGTCCGGTTCTGGCTCGGTGCATTCTCAAGTTTGCGGCATCTCACGCAATAGAGTGTGCTGTCGAGCGAAAGTTCGGCAATCCATCCGAGTCTTGGCGTCAAATTTGGT